>VXAU01005773.1:63476-119417 GCA_013399695.1 Formicarius rufipectus | reverse complement strand
TACTGTTTTTCACCTAAAGCTGCATTGCAGAAAATGGTAGTTGATAGTTTCTTTGTTTGAACGCAGTAGTAGTTCCTTTCTTGAAATAAATGAACACACAGGTGATAGCCTTGATCTCATCACAGTCTATAGATGAGTTTGTGTTGGAAGTTTTCTTGATCTCTCATGAAACACTGAATTTTCACACTGAGAATTGAAACTTGCATCAGATAATACAATGACAAAAAACTAGAAGTTGGTATTGGGTAAACTAATGTATCTGCTCAGAAAATAGGTTTGTGAGTAGACTTAACCCTTGATGGAATTATTTGTTTGGCATTATTGTTTTCACTGGGATTTTAAAAAATGGCAAGCATATTATTCAGAGAGAGAAAAACAAAAAATAATCTGTGGAAAGAATTGTCAGATCATCCTAAAGTTAAAACTTTCAGTTACTTCCCAAGATGTGAGATAAATCACAGAGCCTGTTATCTTAAGAAAGCTCTCTCTTCCTCTTGACTATAGTGATAATTTCAACCATACGCCGCAGCTTAAAAGAGCCACTGACTAACTAACACTTCATAATTACCTTTCTGGCATTTAAACAAGCTGTAGAAAAAAACACGTGTCTGACCATATTTAAAAAGCTGTATAAGGGTATTAAAGTTTTCCACAGTCATCAAAGTAAGGCTCCATTTGACTTTTGAAATAACTTACAGGATCAGTTCAAACATAAATGACTCATGGAAGGCCATTTCACAAAATTAATAATGAAAAAAAACTCCTCACAACATATGGATCAGGAGAAGGAAGTAATCTTATCACTCCCTTAAAAGGAAACCTGAGTTACAAGACAGAAGGATGAAATGAAGTAAGTGCTTCAATTGCCTAGATATTAAGAGTGCACTTTCAGAGCATTATAAGCACATCTGGTGGTAGGATGGCTCTATTATGGTACTGTAAGCATTCCAGAAATATAGGTACATATAATTCCTGCTCCATCTCCTATTGAGTGCACTCACAATCCCAGCTCAGCCAGCAGTTAATAATTTTCAGCTGGCAGGCCTCTACTATATTTTGAAGCGCTGGTTAGACTAAAAACTATCTTAGCTCCCTAGATATTTGTAACCTTGACAAGCGCATTCTTGGCTTTTTTGTACATCCAGATAAACTTGGAGTAGGTTCCATGCAGACTTTTTAATATCTCACTGTGGGATGAGGAGAGGAAGCAGCTGCAGTGGGGTATCAGAGGCGTGGCAAAATGGACATTTTTATGGAGTTGATCCTGCCAAATATAGAAAGAGTAGGAGATCTTTCCACCTCGCAAGATCTTTTTGCATGGAGATAATCAAAAGAGTAATGTTGCAGTTCTGAAGGCTAGCTAAGGTTACCGGAATAAACAATCCAAATATGTTTCTCTTTGCCAACATAAACGGAAAATCCCACCTAGTGAGATTAAATTCTGCTGATGACAACGAGAAGGTTTATTTCTTCTCAACTTTAATTTCCAATACCTGCCCAGAAGCCACGAATCATTTGTAAAAGGCCTAAGGCCATTAATTTTACATAGACAAAGGACAACATTTTGTCTAAATGAAGAGTGCTTTTGCATCTTGTTTGGCTTCCATGTGTGTGGTACCAACATGGGATAAGTAACAAAGGAGAAAGCTTTGTGATGATTTTTTTCTACCAGAAATGGAAGCAGACAGCACTAATATTTAAATTATACTTTGGTACAGTACCATAACCCACACTGTAGCCTGGCAGTTTTACGACCATGCAAATATTAAATGAAGTTTACCATACGAAAAGTTTTCTTCAGACCAGGTTACCTGAATGTTTCACCACAAGTGAATTTATTAAAATCCTTTTCAGCAGTGCAGAACTCCAGGGAGGCTAATCACTGCATTTTTCAGACTTGACTGGTAAGGTAAAAATAGCTTCCCTTAGCCACCTGGGTGAGAAACCAGGGAGTTCAATATTCCTCAGTCACACATTTGTCCTGTACAACCTCTGGATGTAAATTTCTTTCCATGCATCAAAGGGCATAACTGGTTTCCTACTTTAGGAAACTACTAGCTTTCTGAGGTTAGGTGGTGAAATTATTCCCCTGTATGCTTTCAAACAAAATCAGACTGAATTGATAGGACAGGCTTGATTGTATCTGTTGGATTTGTCATACTATCACATCTTCTCTGAAAGGCAGCTGCTCATTTGACACTTCCATGTGTTAAGCACTCTCTGTACACGCTATAATAATGAGCCTATGTGGCTTGAAATCCTTTGGATTTTTCATTTATTTACAGCCACACTTAAAAAAATAAAACCTTGATATTTGTCTTGAGCAATGTAAGTACCAGCAGTCAGAGTCAGAGCTAAACTATATTTTATTAGGAAAGAATGGACCTAGAAAACGTAATTATAAGTTGTGCATAATTTTGACTTGTACTGTAATTCTTTTTTAAAAAGTACATGGCAAAACTTCAATCAGTGTATTTACTTTTGCAGTACTGATTAAATTCAAACAAATATTTCCATATGCAAAGATCCAAGTGCATCAAGCACAATGTTAGTTGTGAAGGTACCCTACACCTGCAGTGAAACTCCGTGAGGTTCTGGGTGGGGACAAAACCTCTGTCTGTGCCAAGCAGCACATGTGATATAGACAGAAATATTAGCAGCCCATACAGATGGTTTTACAAAGTATGTAACACTCTGCCATCACCTACCCCTGCCCTTTCTTAGACTCAAGTTGAGAACGATGCAGCTTCTTCTGTCACCTGTTTAAGGAGAGAAGAGCTTTTAAGGTTTGTCCTTTGAGGTCACTTTAAGAAACAGAAGAAATCAATGGGGAGGATATGGTATTGCAGAATTGAAAATGAGCATGTAGAATACAGCAGATATTTTTTATTCAGGCCATTGAAAAATGTAGATCTTTCTGGTTTCACTGGCTTCTACTCCTCAAGTCATTTGCCTTTCTTTGTGCTAAAGTAGTAACAGAAAGAAGCATCAGCATACTCATCCAAAAGCTAGTCTTGATTACCTACCATTTTTTGACTTTCACATTCAGTTGACCTGTGCAAAATGGGTGCAGAGTGATGCACATTAGGATATTTTTCTTATCATGAAATAAAATACATGTGAGTAATTCATGGAGGTAAATGCCTACACAAAGAAGATGAAAGTTTAGCTAAAGGTGGTGTTCCCCACAAATTAATTTCCCACCATTTGTTTCTTTTGTAGATTTAGAGTCATAGAATCATTTAATTGTTTGGGTTGGAAAAGACCTTAAAGATCATCTAGTTCCAACTGTCCTGCCATGAGCAGTGAATATTGCACTCGACCAGGTTGCTCAGATCTCCATCCATTCCGGCCTTGAACATCTCCAGGAATGAGGACTTAATAGCATCTCTGGGCAACTTGTGTGAGTGCCTCACCACCCTCACAGTAAAGAATTTCTTCCAATATCTCATCTAAAACTACCCTCCTTGAGCTTAAGACCATTCTCCCTTGCCCTGTCACTACATGCCCTTATCAAAAGTCCCTCTCCATGCTTCTTGTAAGCCCCTTTAGATACTACACATATGTAAAAAAATTGGATGAAAGCAGACTCTTTAAAGACATCTTACAGGAGAATAAGATAGAAGGAGTTCTTACAGCATCCCCACAGATTGCCTTTCTTTGCCTTTGACCAAAAAGAGAAAGATTAATTTTGTAAAACATATTTCCTTCGACTATGTAAAACAAGTCCGTAGGAGGAAGGAACTTGAAATAGCATGCCCCTTTCTACTTAAGGTATGTTAACTGTGAAACTTAGGTTTTGAATAGGAAGGGTTAGCTGTTTCATCATGAAATCAATTTTGAAGGTCGTTGCTGGAGAAGGGGCAAGTTCTTCGGATGGAGTAGACAGAGGCAAACTGAGTGCTCCCAAAGACTTCTGAAGCTGGAATGAAGTATTCCTATCACTTCTGTCCTCTGAAATATAATGTCTATTCCATCCCTGTCTAAACGTGGGAGGTAGAAAGGAGAATGTATCACCTAAGCAGTACCCAAACCTCAACTGACTTCTGTGTAATGATAAACCAGAACTCACTCCTACACCTTCCTGGGTGCCAAAAGCTCCAGCTGTCCTTTGTGCACCTGCCAAAACCTCCCTTTTTTTTTTTTTCAACAGCTGCTGCAAAGTACTTGTACACACTCTGCAAAGTCCTGTAATGTAACACGGAGCAGATTGCTTTAAACTAGTGAGCAGGTGACTTTTAATTAGATGGTTCTGGTACCACTCATTAATTTCCAAAGAGAAATTAAATTTCTTCAAGTGATGGATTTTGGTAATGTTTTATAATAATGAAATACTATACTCAGATTTATTTACACGGATTTTAATTTCTAAAATATATTTAAGATTTTTAAGAAGTTTTTTCTTGGAAGAGAAATTAGAATTAGTTTAAATCATATAAAGAAGAAAATCAAGTTTAATTGAGTAAAACTACCTTAACTTACTCTCCCATGTATCCAGCATGACTGAAATATAGGAACTGTTTAAAATCTTATATCTTTATTGACATGAACGGGTAACTATGACTACCATTTCTGTAGACATTTTAAATCAGTAGATTTAATTCTTCTGATACTTATATTTATTCCTAGGAAAAGAAACTTCTGGTTGTACATTTCTATTTCCTTTAACAAGTTTGCTGAATAAACTTATCATGAAAACATTGTATCTGTAAATGCAAAAAAAGGGAAGTTCAGCTGTAAAACACCAGTGATTTCTGTAAAGTTAAGGAGTTTGATTCTCCTTAAAACTTGGCAGCATAAGTGTCCTCTAAAAATAACAGGAGTGTTTAACAGAAGCCAAAGAAAGTTGAGAAATAAACCTTTTTTTTATTTTATTTGTTTTGTAAAAGAAAATGGACAATGGCTGACCAGGGAAGAATGCTTAAGAGGCTTGATGCTTCCGTCTTCATGACATGTTTTTTAGTCACCAAAAAACATGACATTTAGGATATTGACTTCAAAGATTCTTACTTAGAAATTTACATCCCTTAAAGCAAAATATCAGTGTCAACGGGCACACACTGCTTTCTAATTTTTAAGGTTTTTGAGATATCAGGCCACAAGTTTTAATTTTGTTTGGGACTCCTGCCGCATACAAGACAACACATTGTGTGGCCCTTAAGACTATCACGGACCTATATATCATAAGTATATAACAATTGCTTTGGCAGTGTAGACATTAACCATGTCAACCCCCTTGTTTTGACTCTCCTCCTATGATTACTACAGAGCATGCCCTAAAATCGGTCACAGAAAAAGCATTTATCTTGTACATCAGGAGAAATGCAATGTGAAATAATTTACTCATATCTTAAGTAAGAGTCTAATCATCAGATGTGGAGATGCAGATGCTAAACAACTTGTTGACTGAGAGAAAAGAAACAAGGCTTTCGTGCCAGTAAGCAGATGTGCTCAATAGACTCGTTCATAAGTGCTGATTTAGAAACAGCTGTTAATGCTACAATCATCTTTAATATAGTTCATTTCCCTCCACTTCCTTTGTTTTCTGTACATACATATGTTTGCTCTATAGTCAAGTTTTATTAGTCAGAGGGTGGAGAAGAGGGAGTACATTTTAATAAATAGTACACAATCAGGACCTGATTCTAGGAGGTGCTGAGCACTCTCAGATCCTGTTGGAGCTAACAGGCTTGAAAATAGCATTAAAAGCTTAGTAAATCCTATGGTATTAATTTTGCCACAGTAGATCTTTAAACTACTTTAAGAGTATGTAATTTTTTGCAAAAGTGGTAAATGGCACTAGCTAGTTCTTTCACTGGGAAAAAGCTCAAGAGTATTTTTCCTCTGTCTTTGTATTTTAATTTTTCTTTCTTTCATTCAGTCACTGTCTGTAGCTCTTCATCTTTCTATTCTATTCTATTCTATTCTATTCTATTCTATTCTATTCTATTCGTGCTTTCTTCGTCCTCTGTCCTTTTTTTCAGTGTATTTTGTTCTGATTCATGTTTTGTACAACACTTCTAAATTTTAAATGACTTGTGGGTTTTAAAAGTATGCATTTCCATGAATCCAGATAAATTGGTGCTCCGAAGTACTTCACACAAAATTTGCTTCATTTTCTTCCCATTACTAAAATATAGATGGATCACATATTAGTAACAGCCCTCCATAGAAGAAAAATTGACTCTTCAGCTCCAAAGGAAGTTCAAAATTCCAATATCTAAATTTGATCTTTAGCAGAAAAACAAGTGAAGTACCTGTCTCATATTATTAGCACATGAGCATTAAAGTCTTCATTTAGTCTCTTGAGATGTGTGGGAAAACTCGCATTGATTATATTTGTGTTCTTTGGATCAGGTCAAAAGTGGACTTCAGTACTTTATAATGGAGGACGTAAAGAAATATATAAATAAAATACCTAATGTATTCCCTTATATAAGAGTTCTGCTGTACATTAAAGCAGCAAATGACATAAAAGTAAACTCATAATAATTTTAGTCATAAGGTTCACTATAACTGATTTCTAGCTTTTGAAAATAACTTTGATGCACTAAAGAAATTTCTTATTTTATATTCTCTAAATAAACAAGATGCACTTTATTTCAAATAATTAACAAAAAAAGCTTTTTTTTTTTTTTTCCCCTTGTTACCATTTTCTTTTTATGGGAAGGCCATATGTCAGTCAGTAGTGTATTTTCTTCTATGGGATTGTCAGTGTTACTACCTTCCTTCTACACTCCCAATAGTGCATGCAAAGGTAGCTGGAATCTCTTCATCCCACCTTTCCTCAAATGCCATGTTTCCCAGACAGTGGATCATGTGCAGACATAGCACTGCATGCTGGATACTCTGAGGAATACATAAATGTATCTTGTGCTTATTCTTGAAAAAGGAAGTCATCATCCTTTAATTGATTTGTATCAGCTCATATGCAGACCCTGACCTCAACTCATCCCCGGTGGAGGCGCTTTGAGGCATGATCCTATGAGCTAATCTAAGGGCAGGTGATCTGAGTGAAGAAGTACTCCCCACCTGACCTCAGCTACTCATTACCTGGCAGCTGGTGTCAATCAGTTCTCTTGGGTTTAGTGCTCAAGGAGACAGACTCCTCTCAACTCTGATGTTGTGAAGTGTCCGGAATTATAAAAAGCAGATGCAAAATTGACTGTAATTAAAAAATGGCAAACAAACAAGAATAATTTATTAAATTGGAGTACAAAACAGTAAAAAAATGTCAGTAGATATGAGAGTTTAGCTTTGTGAGTGAAGAGAAATGAACACCTCCATCAGAAGCCAGGCAAGTAATTATTCTGCTCACCCCTGACCCAACCAGGACAGTTTTTTACAATGGCTGTGGGACTATTAGCATCAGTTTCTCAAGGTATCCAAAAATCAACTGTCTGTATCTGGAAGGCTGTTTCTCTGAATTTCTCCTGTTACAGTAAGCTAAACTAGGTTGCATCCAGGGTGTGCACTGACATTTTTGTTTCAACTGTATTGCCATTTTTCTTGAAGTCACATTTTGTATTATTTTGTTTTAGGCTTTCAGTGCTGTCAGTTATTCTGTGAATGTTCACTGACCTAAAAATATCCAGAGAATTTCTTAGGTCTTTTAACAATTACTCTAATCCTGTAATTTCTTCTTATCAAGTAAAATTCTCTTGGCCCTTATTTCAGAAGAAGTGTGATAATATCCTGTGGTACTGGGTTGAATCCAAAATGTATTATTTCAATATTTAGATTATGACTGCAGGTGCATCTACAACGCTATCTGGCACCAGTAGAGTAGTGCCTTTTGCAAGGGAAACTTCACTGTTTAAAAAAAAAATCCAAACGACAACAAAACCCCTAAAAAAAATAACAGCCTCACTTCCTGCAGAAGGCTGCTAGTCTGTACCCTTTTGAAGGCACTATTTCCATGGGCACTTCTGATAGTAGTCCTGAGTGTGATATTTTCCAACATCACAGCAGCCAGTAATATTTACACTCATTTCATTTTACAAGCCAGATTCTTTGGCTCTGATGAGTCGACTAGAGGAAAGGATGTGCTGTGATTTAAGGCTTTTAACTAACCTGGAATCATTTTGCTCTGTTCCCATGTGATTTGCTTTAACAGCTCACTCTGGCTTTAGCAGGAATATAGTCTTTAAAAAAAAAATATATATACCTCTCTTCCTTCCCACATCCATACACAAAGACAGTGACGTTATCTATCAGTTCAATTGTAGTAAAATTTTAATGTAAAATTCAAAGTGATAGTAAAGGTTCAACACTGTGATGCTTCCTGGATGTGTAAGACAGATTCAGCAAAACAGCATTTTTGTGGCTCTATTACTCATGTTGTACAATACGTCCTGCTGTGTCTGTTCCTTGCTGTTTCTTTTAGAACTCTGAAACACATTCTGCTAAGCACAGCAGAGGATATACCAACATTGCAAGCTTTTTTGCTTTCTTTCCAAGTGAAATGTTGCAGACATTGTTTATTTTTCTGTGGAACTTTCATCTTAAAAGCTGCACAGACACATGCACAAGACTCTTCAGCAACATTAACTCTAAATGAATCAAACTGAACATTATTCTATTCATAGAGTTTTCAGTGACAGTACTTTTAAGTTGATCTGAAATCAGCCTTTAATCCAGTCCAGTATATTTGACAGATGCTATGCACGACTTTTTTTTCCTTTACTTTCTTTTGGCTATTGAAAAAAAGAAGTCCTTGTGGTTTTCAGTGCAAATAATTTAGGTTTATTTCTCCCTCATATATTTCCATACAGAGAAGGGGAGGAGGGGAAATGAGTTTCAGCTGGAGTAGAATCTTGGGGTTTAATGTGACTTAAACACAGATACATTTTTAATCTTCCATGCTATGAATTTCTTTTCCTTTCTTATCTGAAATTGCTAATTTTGACTCAAATTTTTAAATGCCTTGCCCTCTGACTTTGGGGGTATTTGTTTTCTGAAAAGCTTGACCAGGGTCTATCCAGAATCAAGGATCAGTTGACTAGAATAATTCAAATACATTTGTGAAATCTTAAGTTTCAATTCTAAGAAATGCTCTTTCAGGTACTCCAGAGCAAGTTTAAAAAAAAAAAACAACAAAACAAAAACAAAAACAAACAACGTGTATTTAAACTGCTGCACCTGTAACTACCTGCAGTTTACAGAAACAAAGCAAAAAGCAATGCCAAGTTTTCACTGCAAATTCCTGTCAAAAGTAACTACCCTCCTATGAAGGGTTCTCTGTTCCTTGAAATGCATGTTCTTTTATGCAGTGCCTTGATGGAAAATATTTTGCGTTTCTCTCCCTGAGAAATAGTATTAGTATGTTTTTCAAGAGTATGTGAACTTTCTAATGTTTTTTAAAGGCCTCTGAGATCTTCCAATGGAGTTGTCTGCAACAGACAGCCCAGCTGTCTTCTTACAGTAACCTCTTTTCCTCCTTTGCAGTCATTATTGTCACATCTGCAGTGTTCACATCTTATTCAAAACCGGAGTGCCTGATCTTCAAGGAAGGCTTGCTAAGCTTTTTATCACAGGCAGAGAGGTGCTTTAAAAAACATAGGAAAAAAACATATCCCCAAGTGCTGCACTACAGATAGAAAGGTTGTTATTGCCTTCAGTATTGACCCCATCTTTATTTTCCTCTTTTGTCTGTCTTCTGTGAAGGTGAAAGTTTGGTTCCAGAACAGACGGATGAAGTGGAAACGGGTAAAAGGGGGCCAGCAAGGAGCAGCGGCCCGGGAGAAGGAACTGGTGAATGTGAAAAAGGGCACGCTGCTCCCCTCGGAGCTGTCTGGCATTGGCGCAGCTGGTCTCCAGCACACGGGGGACTCACTAGCGAACGACGACAGCCACGACAGCGATCACAGCTCTGAGCACGCACACTTATGATACACAGAATGTGTCCCAGCTCCGTTCTCAGGAAAGATGCTTTGCTGGCAAGCCTTACACAGGCATCGTTTACTTATGCAAGTGACTCTGGCAGTGATTTCTAAAGTTGTTATGGGAAATTCAGGCTTATTGTTTCTGCTTTTCTTGATTTTTAGATGGTTTACAATAAGTGCCATGTCTTAAAGGTGCCTCAAGAGTGGAGAAGTGGAAGACAAACTTGCTTTGAACATTCCAGATTTGTTTGTCGTGTTTATGGCAGCAGGCAGGAATTTTTGCTTTAGCTTGCACTGAAATTACATTGCTCTCAACAGAAGTTATATTCTGAAAACCACAGTGCCACAAAATCACTATCTAGTGGATAAGAAATGTATTTTAACTCTGTATATATTTTGCCTTACAGCATTTTCCTGTCTTCACTAATTTTTAGCAATGCATTCATATTAGCTGATGGCAATAGTCACTCATGACAATAAATGGCTTTTTGTCTCTATCTTTGTTTTGTTTTTCCAAAGACATACAATACATGCAGATACTTTTGTTCAAGTTGAGAACAATACAATAGTGTCTGCTAGGACACATCCTTGTATGACAGACAAAACAAACCTTATGTTGCATTTACTATCAACTGCTGCTAATAGGGTATTATTAAACTTACCTAGCTCTTCAATTCTTCCTATCTTATAACTGCAAAAAGTGATTTTTAGAATCATAAGGATAGTCCAGTAACCTGCCAAAAATGTCATGTTCCACTCATGCTCAGTGGAAACTTTCCAAAGAATTACTAATTTCTACTTTATCATAATTGAGTACATTGATAAATACTGACATTCTGCAGAAATGCTGTTGCTTCATATTCAGTTTTAAAAAACAGCAGATAAAGTTATTATCAACTGCTTGTGTTGGTAGAAATCAAAATATGAAGGTAACTATATTGTGTCCCATGTGTAAAATCAAGACACATTTTCTGTTATAAGCTTTTGTGTACATACAGGCAAATACCAAACCCCAAAATTTGATGCAAAACATTGATTGTACTTTGTAAAGAAATATGTTTAATAAATAATCATTTTTAAATAATTCTGGTCTTTCTATAGTGATTTCATAGGATTCTAAAGGTGATTTTTTTGCCTAAGCCGCTCTGCCTTTTTTAGGTCTTTCGGAACTTAATCTGTCTGGGGACAACACAAAGCTGTTTTCAAATTTAGGCTTTTAATCTTGGATAAACCTTCTACCTTGATCCACTTGGGAAACTTTTTCCTTTAGCAGGAAAAATTTAACTGGCAGCTAATGATGTCTTTCTTCAGCCAAAACCAACAAGACTCTGTTCAACCATTTTTCCAGATCTCGAGCAAATATAAAGGGTTATTTTGTTGAAGCTGGTTGAAATGGATGAAAGGGAGTAAATATCCACAAGAGATGAATACTTATATTATCATGCCTTTGTTCAATAAAGCTGGTCAGGAGAATAAGAAACAAAATATCTAAAAAAAAAATCAGATATTAATTGGACTGGGTAGTCTGATAGAAGATGAGTGAAAGAGAAAGCAGGAAATGTGCATATCCTAGTAAATGCTTGTGAGCGTTCACTGAAGCTCTGCTGTGTGGAGCACGAGGGCATCATAAAAGTTAAATGGGATCAAGAACTCTGTGTCTGTTTTAGAAATCCTTTCAAATAGAAGTTTGATCTTTCTTGCACATTAATTGTTTTCATGACCATTTTAGTCTAAAGTAGCCACGCAATGGGTAATTAATTTCTTAAAAGAGTTCTGAGCATTAATTGATTCCAGCAGTTAAGGGGCTTTGCATTTTTTTCTTAGTTCTTTTTCAAATGCCTTTGTCATATAAAAGTTCTGAGAATGGGAATAGAGAAGTAAGCCAATGACTTGTGAATACTTGATCTTTTTTACTTCATGTCTGGATGGGAAAGGTTTTTTTTGGTGTGTGTTGTTAAGGCTTATCAAAACAAGAAAAAATACAGTGATTCAGAATAAAGCTTTTTATTCTTGACTAGTTTTTCTTCCTTTTTAAATGAAATATAACTGCATTTCAAAATGAACAATTAGAATGGAAAGTTGAAAATAACTACCTGTAGTTTTCAAATAATACTTTTAAACTGGAGACATTTAGTCAAATATGATGTGACTTGTCTTGCTAGTAAAGAGGGGAGAGAAGATTATTGTCTTTCAAGTACTCTGTTTGCCAAAAATGCATTTTTAGGTTCAGAGAATTGTTTATTGCTATCATTCATTAAAAAATTGTGACTGAATCCGAAAAGGAGTCAACCAAGTTTGAGCCGACGTTTTACAAAATACATGGAAGTGCTTTATTTACATTACCTGAAATGCACTAGCAAAGTGTTTCTAGCCCAACACATTTTGAGAGGCGTATTATTCTGTTAACTGCACCAGGATTGGACTGGGATACCTGCAGGGGAGAAGCAGTCTCTATGTGTGATAATGGCAGTTTTTGAGCTGTGATAATCTCATTACCAGAAAGATTTTTTTTTTTCCTATTAAGATAGTATTTTTCTAGTTTTAACTGAATTTGCTGAGACTTCAACCTATGCTTTAAGAGAGAGAAATGTGCAAATGGATTTTCAGTGCCACATTTTTTGTTTACATAATTGAATGAACCTTCAAACAAAGGGAAAACCTTCAAAAAAATGATGAGACTTTATATTACAAATAAAAGACAGTTAACAAAATTTAACATCTCCCATAATTTAAAAGCAGTTCAGACTTTGAAATTGGCTGTAAGATGTTAAGTCTATATAGTAACTTCTCAGATTACTTAAAGACATTTGGTGGCTTTAAACTACTGTTTGTGGGTACACCAATGGTGTGTGCAATATGGTGCAGAGAACTCACAGTGGGAGCAGTTGAAGCTATGAAGCACAGTGAACTTCCTACCATGGTCTTGAAGGAATTTCCTTGCAAGCACAGCCTGCAGAAATACAAACATGCTTCTTCCAGATTTCAGCTAGCTCATACTCAAGCCACATATAGGAACAATGAATGCCATAACTTTGTGGGTTAGCAGGTCTGCTCAAGACTTATCAATGCAGATGATGTCTCATCCTGTTCTGAATGCCCAATTACCCAAAAACTGTCTTATGCAAGCTCAGGGGATCAGTCACATGCAGTAAGATATTATGGCATGGTATCAAAGTTTTAGCACAATTTTGTTGCTGAAAACAGCTATGGATAAAGGCATTTGAACTATAACTTGAGGTTTTATCTTCATTGGTTTATATCTTTCTGCAGGCTGTTAAGTCTTCTACCTGTCAAGCCATATAGTATAGCTAAAACTATACCATTTAACAGATGTACAAAATCATGTCCTAAGGATGTGATTTGCCCCAAGTTGTGCAGCCACTTTGTGGTAGAGTGAAATGCGAAGAAACATAGTCAAGTTTATTTATCTTTATTAGTTCCTGTTATTAAATAGTGGGTAATCACTTTTCATGACTTGTCAATGAATCTTGCCTCTCATGAGTAAAGATGTATTTTTTGAGTTTACATAATTTTGATACTGTATCTGTCCAGAGTCAACCTCCCTTTGATGTTCTGTTTTTGGTATGTCACTGACCCAGATGCATACATGTACTCAGGAAATATACACAGAAAAATATAACTGACTGTAAAAAGACAGTGATGTTTAAGACTTTAATTTTCAACATGATGAATTATAGAAATTAAAATAATTTCTCTTTGCTCTTTTGAGTATGGGACTATAGATTATTTGCAGGGTTTCTTTATCTTCATGACTGTTTTTATGTTTTTATTTACTATGGCTTCAGATACTGTTTTCAGATTTATTTTGACAACAGCAGTTCAAGAGGTGTGGTTAATAATAATACCATTGCAGCTGTCTGATTTCATTAAACCACATACTGGAAGTAGTATGGGAATTTAATTAATTGCTTATATTTTCTTGACTTTTAATCAGATGCAAAAGTCAAAAGGAAAAAAAAAAGGAGCATCAGAAGAGACTCTGTACCTATATCTTTCCACCACAGGCCAAATTTCAAGGTAGTTTATGTATCCTGCTTTCTGAAGTGAAGGTTCTGACTGCTGCAATAATATTATTTGTACAAATAAAGAAAGAAGCACCATTAGGACATGCACTCTTACTAGCTATGAGGAAACATAGTTATGTAAGTTAGGGACAAGCTGTCAGCTTGAGCCTTCATTTAGAATTTCCTGGCTTCAGTCAGTTGATGTCTCTTGGGTGAGCTTGTATTTAATAGAGTACATGCAGTATTTAAGATCGGTTAGAAGATTCAAGAAATTTTAGAGAGTAACATTTAACCAATTATGTAGTGTAATTTAATATCATTATGTAATGTGTGTGGATTGAAAGGGAAAATTCTGTATACAATATGATATCTATATTAATTTAAGAATGGCAATGTAGCAGATAACTGGCAGTAACTGGCATAGGGCTTCAGTGGTGATGGACACTGTTACCTCAGATTAATAATGTCTCACTGGAGCTCATTTGGTTTTATATACTTCTTTTCACTTTAATTTTAAGCCCTGAGTCTTTTGGCATCATTTACAGCAGAAAGCTGCAGTGTAGGAATCAATTTCAGTGTAATTTAAGGCCCCTGGCTGTTAGTGAGGGCCTCCATATGGCATAAAAAGAGGTTATCACAGTAATCTGTACAAACTGCAAGTGTATTAATAGTTTCTTGAACCTTTATTACTTCTGTCCAAGTTGAGCACGCAGATCTGCTAGCCATGGTCCCTTTTCTACCATCTGAATTATAATGACTCCTAGCTGCAGAGTTTGGTGAAAGTTTACTTTCATGCAGTTGAAGACTATCACCTGGACAGTAGACTTAGTTAGGATCCAGAAACAGGGAAGACGCTAAAGAGCACTGTAAATGAAGAGTTTGTTAAATAGTAGCTGAAGTAGGAAATAATCATAGTTCCCCTTTTTTTGCAGTGCTTTTCTGTAGACAAACTCCAAAGATTTTAAAAGAGAGGAAAATTTTGAAATAGGACACTCAAGAAATTTGTACTGGCCACCTTGTATCATGGGCCCAGTAAACCTTTGGGATTAGGTTCAGTTTCAGTACTAAATGCGCTGTGACAACCTGGTTCTGTTCTTTTTTTATATTATTCATCCCTTGTATGCCTTCTATGACAAGTTCTTCCAATTCTCATGAGCCTGATTCCTTCCCCTGAAGAAATCTGTGATTCTTCAAAGAAGAATTGAAAAAATATAGGTTTTAGATTTTTTCTAAATGTTTTAAGAATGTGATCCAGAGCATTAAATAATAACTAAAATGGCACTAGTTCTGTTCAGAGGACTACTTGACTGGAATAAAGTGCATAGCCACATTCCTGTTCTTTCCATAAATGATTTTGTTTTTTTGTTTGTAATTTGTGAACCAAAATGTTTAGAAATTTTTATGCATTGTATCTATTAAGATTATATACTTGAATTTAAATATTCAATTCTGATGTCTAACAAAATANCCCCCCAACATTCAGACTAAGTACTTTCCTGCTAACATTCAGAATTTTTTGTAAATTTTAAAAATTAAGCATCCATTGAGAGAAAACTTGTAAAATGTTATTTTACATTAGTGACAAACAAGTTTGAGATTCATTCATCCTGTAAGTTAGCATCAAAATAATTGACTTCTGCAGGAACGTTCTTGTCTTATAACCACATGATAATATAATGAGATTTGTATTACAGAAATATCTCCAAAACCATATGAAGCAATGAATGTGGCAAATATCTATAGAAGTGTTTTACTATTTAGGGATAGATTCTCATCCTTAATGTCCCTATGAATATACAGACACTGCATATGTAACTTATGTTGCTTATGGACTTCAGGGTTTTTAGAAATATGCCTATTCTGAATGCTTACCACACTATTTGCCATGAAAGTCACATGCACAGCTGAGAAAATACTGACATGGACATTTGCCCAAATTAAAAATGTACCTTGAAAAGTGCGCTTAGAAAAATTTAATGAAACCACTACAGAAAGGCATTTAAAAGAGTAAAAAATACCAGGGAAGAAAAAAATCCCCCAAATTTGGAGTTACAACACATTGTAAATAATTTTGTATATATCTTTCTGTAATTCTCATGTATATACCTATTCTTTAGAACTGTGGAAATACAATGCACAACATTTTCTTTCCTAAGCAATACTAAATTCAACGTAGAGCTGTCACATCTCTAATTTTAGCATATTTGCATAAGACATTTGATTCTGATGACAATATTATGAGATCTTGGGATTCCTTTTATATAGAATATTTTGCAAGAAAAAAGTAAAGATTCTACTAAGGCAGCAAAGGACCTCATCTAAAGCCTATAGATGGCAATGGAAAGATTACGATTGATTTCACAAGGATTTGGATGTAGCCCAAAGTACACACAAAAGTTCATACAAATCAGTGAACAGTCCAAGATTAAGACATTAGCCAATAATTTCCAAAGTAACTGTTGACTTTGTGCCTCTGTTATGACACATGGTATCCTGATTTCAACAAAGTTATGAGTATGCAGTGAAAATTAGGACCACTTTATGGAAATGTGAGTTGAGAACCTCACATTATGGGGTCATGAAAGTTTTGTTCTAACAGGAATCTTACGATACAGGATCTGTATAGCTGGAAAATCATCACATTACATTATTAAATCATAGGTTTTGTAACCAATATGAAAGAAACTTGCTATGCTGCTTTTTTTTTTTTCTGTAATTTTTGGAATACGTAGATAAGAAAAATAAAGTGCGTTACATAGAGAGGTAGGTTTGAACAGATGTTCCTGAATGGTGCAGGGGAGTAGGGGTGTCAACAAAGGCAAAAACTTTCCTTCCACTCAGATGTCTGTCTTGAATTTCTCACAGTTTTTGCAGACAGTTTGGCTCACTTCCAACATACATCGTTGCCTGTCTGGTATGAAAAATGCCATCTGTGGTGTATGGAAGTTCTTTCTTTAAAAGTGGCCTGCTCATTATTCTTCAGGCAGGTGTTACTAAAGTGAAGTCAGGTGTCAAGCACAGCATAAATGTCAAATTGACTAAAATTGCTGTGTTCTTCTATGCTGTTCTTTCCCAGAACAGAATATTAGAGAGAATTGAAATGCTGGTTGATAGGGGATCGAGATGGTTCATGCAGCAATATATATTGTGGTGACACTCAAAAACTGAGAGTTAAAGGATGCGGGTTGAATAAAGTGTATCGATTTTCCAAAATATCCCTCTGATTCTTACAAACTGACTTTCAGTTCCTTTACATTTGCACTACCATCTTGCAAAATGTTAAAGATCCTGGTGCTCTCAGAAATTTCAGACAGGCTAAAAGGTGGTGGAAAGAATTTCCTTCTGTGCTCTGAAATACTGGGAAGGCTGTTTGTTGAAAAGAGCCTGAAGATGGCTGTTTTGTGTGAATGACACCTGGAAATTCTCACCTATATTCACTCTCCAAACCACTCATGCCTTAAAGCTTTTTGAAGATTAATAGGATGGTTAATGGGCCAGAATCAACACATGAGGACTGCAGGCTGATTCAGCTGATCCATGAGCCCCAGCTCCCAGGATAAGCACTGCTGCTGCCTCTCATTTACAGCAGTTAGTGTGCTGCTCTGTTCCCTACATGACATCCCAGATGTTACACTACTTCTCTCTCCCTAACAGACGAGTGTTGTTAGGAGGTGAGGAATTAGCAGTATAAATGCAAGGCTTCCTATTTCCTATGCCATTTTTAGAAGGGTTTGTAAATAAACAGTCATTTTACTCTTTGTAATCTCAGCATTGAGAATGATTGACATTGTTAGTGGTTTAAAAAAATGAGGATGAGGAAAGCACAAGCACATTTACTCCTTTTGACAGTAAGACTTTGCATTGTTTGCTTTATCAGTGGTGAAAGTAATCCAACTTTGTCTCCAGTCTTAAGCAGACCCTTGACAAAATATTTACAATGGATTGCTATGACACTGAGATAAAGAGCAGTCCTGTAACTAACTGAGCATCTAGTGCTGTTACATTTTTGATCAACCCTGAGACATCTCGATGATTTTGAACTACCAGTCTACTATGAAGAATAGTTTTTTTTTCATAAGGGTTGCTCTTGTGTTTTCAATATCATGCTTAGCCTTTAACAGCCTTAGCATATTGTGATAATGAGATGTACACAAAGCACTGGCATGCAGCATTATTGAGATGATTTCCTTTTTGGCTCAGCCAGATTCCTGTTAAAAGTTATACGGACTCTTTAGAGACTAACAAAAGAAGAATTAAAGATCCAGCAATGGCACGAAGATAAGCCTGATGAAGGTGGAGTTAGGCTTTTGTGAAATTAAAAGCAGACTTTGTATGAATACATTTATGAAATATACCATTGCAATTTCATTACACAACAAAACCACAAAACCCTAAACCCCCTTTTTGGCTCAGGTTGAATGCCTATCAAAATAGGCATTTACTTTGTAGAGTGGACTCTTCATTAATTTGCAGAATAGAGGCTTGGATAAACACATTGTGATTAGAAAGAAAACGAAAAAAAATCTGAAATTTGCACCGTAATTGGTTTTGTGCTGTATTTTTTTAATAGCTAAATCTCATCCCATACCTGCTCACATTATGGATTAAATGAGGATGAAGCCATAATTTTGTGATCAAGTCCATCCAATGGTATTTTGAATGATTTTGTGAATAGAGCATTTGACAGTTCAATAGAGATAGTTATTTTCATTCTAACAGAGACTATAATCTAACACATTTGCAAATATGTGCAAACATCTTCCACTGACTCAGAATAGCATAAAATCACAACAGTTTAACAAGAGGCTTCTTCACTGAACACTCCTTATGGAGCCAACTTTGATGAGTCTGATAAGACTCTGAGGACCCAGGAAGATAGGGGTTTCTTAAAAATTTTGTCAGCAAAAGATTATATCATCATCATCATCATCCTGATATTTAAATTGGCATCTAAAGAATCATGCTGAAAGGTCTATGCAGCTTTAAGCAAACCACAAGCTCCTACTATCCCTGCTTTTGCCTATCACTGCTGTGCAGCTATCTTTCTGATGTGAAACTTCTCAGCTGCATAACAATTCAGAGAATGGCAACAGAAGAAGTGAATGTGAATAATGATATATCTATCCACAACTGCAGTTTGCTAATATAGCACTGCTTTGATTACTGCAATCACACATACTGGATTTTGACTGGGACACTTCATTTCACTCCTCTATTTTATAATTTCTCCTATCTGCAAAGAAAACAATGTGGGTTTTTTTACTTTTATTTTTTTAACATGTCAACTGAGGAAGCCAAATATGATTGCAGCAATTACTTATACAAAATACGAGATTTTTAGTAACTATGAATTGGCAAATATGTCACACATATCAACTGAGTAATGGCAAATTCCCCAGACTACCATCAACCAAATCATGTCTGGGCATAGTAGCTATAAAATGCAAAGAAAGGATGACAATATATATAAATGAAAAAAAAAAAAAAAACCAACAAAAAAAAAGGCAGCTCAGTTCCCAAAACCATCTGCTCCAATTTAAGCATAAGTGTGTCTGAACCTGGCCTGGCATAAAACATGATTATGCATTTTACAAGTCATGCTGTGATGCTCCAGAAAATAAAGAGATCTTATTTTTAAGGATATTAAAGATTTTTTGTGTGTGTGTTTGGGAGATAGAAAATCAAGGAAAGACTTATTGATGTATCTGAGATGAAGTAAAACCGGTCCCCTTAATGTAATTAATTTGAATTCTTTATAGAGTCTATCTATGATATCTACAGTATATCTATGATTATAGAGAATTTCGGAAAATGTAAGTCTTGTTCTCTGAAAAATGTCATAGTTGAAATTAGTTTTCACCCTAAATCAAGGTATACAGTTAACCTGATCATAACAAAATGAACAATAAATAAAACATTTACAAGGCAAAACTGAAACTTGTAGAAAATATGTATGTATAAAATGTTAGAATGCTACTTGCATATTTCATTTTGTTTCAAATAGGAAATTGATAACATTTTGGTCTGTCTCCGCACTATTGCTGTGGCTAAGGCATGCCACATAGGTGTGATTCAGAAAAACAAAATTAGATTAAGTACTCCTGTGAGCAAAGGAGAAAATTTCAGTTGCCCGAAATACCCAGGAAAATATTGTAGATATCATTGCCCTTCTCATTTGAAAAAATAAAATGAAAACTCTCAGCTTCTGAAATGCCACTTGGTATAAGGTCAAAGACATTATTAATATGATAGTGTCAGTACAAGAAGATGCCTGTAGAGGAAGTTGATGTAGGAACATGCTTCACTGGGAGCAGCATGACTGGATGTGATAGATATCAGCATTTTACATGCTATTTGCCTGATATTTACACAGTATATACCTGGTAGTTCACAATTACGCACCAAATGTCTCCTTGCAAATCCTACCCTCAGCTACAGTATTATAATGCTTGAGCAAATTCACATTTTTTTATAACATTACATTTAATGGTTATAGCAGAATAAATAAAGGGAAATAAACCACAGAAAAAAGGGAATGATTCCTTTAAGAAGCCTTTACATGGACAGTTTTCTTTGCTCATTACATTAGAGTAAAACACAGGGTTTGTTCAGTGAAAAAAGCTAAAAATTATAAATGCAAAGAAGTATGGGGAACTAAATCAGAGATATATATCCATATGTTTCAAATTCCTTTAGCTTTGTGACAATACCGGGACTTCAAAGGTACACCCATATTCATTCAAACTTTCAATTAGTTAATCTATGGTAACATTAACTTTTTGTTCTGAAGAGTTGATAGAGGTAAGCCTACATTAAGTCTTGGTTCCCCCACTTCCTATCCCATCGCTTCTGCTCATTGCATTCCAAATTCAAAGATTCACCTGCCCAAGGCCCAAAGGAAAGGACTCACAGTCTTACAAAAATGGTTTAAATATGTCAACAGCAACATTACTGACTGAGAGCCATGGTCTAAATCTCCCACAATTTACAAGTTTCTATAGTGACTTGTGAGACCAATGGAATTTTTTTTTTAATTAAAAAAATGCAAGGATAATGTATTTTAAAAATTGATTGATTCAGTTTGAATATTTGGGTTGTGACAGATTTCATAGCCTTTTAACAATGAGCACACATTCCCCAGGTAGCTCATCAGTCTCTTTAAAGAGAGAGAGATGGTTCATGTCGAAATTATGCAGTTGATTCATTGCAAACCTATTCTAAGTAGACAGAACTGACCTTGAGAGTTGCATCTGGACTGTTGAAAATCTTTTTCTGATTTTCCACTGTTTTGTCTTCCAGTATGTTGAAAAATTGCCACAGAAAAACCACAAGCCCCTAAGCATTCCCCAAAACACCACACACACAAATTTTACTATTCTGATTGGGCTTTGGCTCAGATATTAAAACAGTAAGTGTTCAGACCAGGTAAACAGCACAGCAAAGAAAACCTCACAGACATCTTGATCACAGCTGCTGTATAAGCTACTCTTACTCTGTAACACTGGAAGGATTCCCCACAACTAAATATCAGGGAATACATTCCATACTTATGACATACAAATTTGAAGCCTATTTCATTCCCCAAACATAAAAAGAGATTAGAAACATTCATGAATATATGGGGAACTAGAACGAGGGAGGAAAAAGTAGTCATTTCCTAAGTGAATTTTGTAGTGGATAGTCTTTTTTTCCCTCAGAGTAATGTGTATGCATAAATGAAATTTCATATTGCTTTTCATTTACATTCATCATACAAAAAAGAGGACAGAAAAAAAAAAGAAAAAATACTTTTGCTATGGTAAAACGTGACATATATATTACTTGTAATTCGATTGATCATACTCATTTCAATCTTTTCTTTTTATCAAATAATTTTTAGAGTTATTCTTGCTTTTCATACAATATTAAAAAGTGTGCAGCATGAATTGAACTTCGGGCTTGTTAAATGAAATGCACTCAAACATTAAAAACATTTATCTTTAAGTTTAACTGAAATTTCCAGTACTTATGGATTAAAATAATCTTTAATTACCTCATCATATGCTACCTAATGCTGGGGCCTCTAACTAGATTACTGCTCTAGATTTTAAATAGTCCAGAAATTTCAGGGTTTCTATGAATTTTCAGTTGCTTGCTTTCCTTTAAGTTGTTTGGTTTGTTTTTTTTTTTTTTTTTTTTTTTTTNTTTTTTATTTCTGTGTCCTACCTTCTTTCCCCTTCATGCTTATTTGCATATTTCATTGTGTTTATTAATTAGTTTTTGCTTCTGGAGCTACAGCTTCATCTAGTTACCTTCTGAAAGGAATGCTGTTGATTTTTAGAGGCCTGCAACTTCTGTTTTTATCTCATTGCTGATTAGGAAAGAATGTATTTAGGTCAGTAGGACTTCAGCTAGTAAGCATTTTGGCAATTAAAGAGCCAGCTGAGGTGTGAAGAGCATGCTGGAATGTCTCCAGGTAGGATGGGATTGTACAATATTGTAAGGTTTGGTACTCAGCATATGACAAATAACCTGGTGGGTTTCAAAAGAACAGGAGCAATGAAGGATGCCCTTATGCAGGTTTTGGCTGCAGGGAGCACTTGGTATTTCTCTCTGGGGGGGGTCCTCACAGTGGGAGGTGTGCTTTGGCAGAGATAGGCAATGGGTTAAGGGAGTAGCGAGAGGATTTGTGTGACTGTGTAACTTCAAGGATAACAGGCAGGGAAGTGGCTATTACTAGTGTCTTCACAAAGCCCTTGGAGCAACATGAGCATCAGCTGCAGGATGTGCAAAGAAAGGAAAGTGAGAGGTGGCTTGTGGATTGAGTGGTGGATGGAGATTCCCCGAGTGGAGGAGGCTGGAACTTCTGACTCTAGGCAGCACAGCAGAAGAAAGGCTGTTTCTTTGCCCTCAGACCTGAATTTGGAGTATTGATGTACTGGCTTACAGGCACGGAAGGCAAACAAACTCTGCAAAGCAGGGACACAGAGGCAGCTGGAGCAGAAGTGAGCACTCTCTCTGAAGAGGTAGGGGACAGTGGTTGTGGACTCACTTTGGGTGGCAGTGTCCATCTCCTAATAGGCTTAGTGGCATATAGGAGTCTTGTTGCCTGCTAGAGACCCAGGTAACTTATTGACTGGAAGAAAAGGAAGAAGGGGATTTCAACCTTTCCAGAAGTGTTCCACTGCCTTTGGTGCCTAAACTTTTTACTCTTTTTATTTTATTCAAACACATTAATTGTAGTCAGCATTTATAACTCACTGTATTTTATTTAAGGGAGTAATACACAGAAAATAATCTCTTCCTCAAGGACTAGGCATTGGCATGCTAGAAAGAAGTAGAAACTATGTGATTTTACCAGGAAAGAGAAATCATTCCCTGTTCTTCATGATAAAGAAAAATAGCTAATTTAAAGCCAAATGATTCTTCAAGATCTCAAGATCTAAAATATTACAAGGTGAATTTTATCAAGTACATCTGCTGCAGGAACTAGAATATAATCTTTAAAAAGATGTTCTAGAACATAATCTTTAAAAAGATGTTCAGGGTTAACTTATGACAACCGTCCTTCTGTTGAAGTTCACATATATGATTATAATCTTTATAATTCTGTTCTTTATGATAAAAAAAAAAATTGGTGTTTTGATTAGTCTTGTTTGAAACATTGTATTTCACATCCTTCCACTCAGAAATGACTCACAAGATTCCTGCATGTGCACATGGAGTAAAGAGGTAGGCAAGTGCTATCACCTTGTGCGCATCACATATCATGAAATGTTTCAGGATTTTAGATATTCATCCATTTGGGTATTTGTTGATATACACTTTTTCCTAATTAAAAAACCCCACAAGATAGCATGATTCTCCTGTCCTTCCAGAAGATGTCCCATGACCCCATCCATGTGTGCCAGCTGGAACATGAAGTACCAGGGAACTTTCCTGTCCAGCCACAAGCAATCCATAAAGTGCAGTATACAGCATAGGTAAACAAAAGAAAGATTCCATCCCAATAAAGACTGACCTTCCAGAGGAAAAAATAAAAATGAGAACTTTGAAACAAAGGTACTGAAGTGCTGATGTGAAGGAAGTGTGGACTTTTTGGATGTTGTTCCCTGCTGACATATGATAGCCTGCCAAAGCTGTGTTTTTGACAAATGCACAAGAGCAAGTGACTCTAAGTTGTTCAGTTGCTCTAATAACTTGCTGCTGCTGAAATGAAGTCCTGTTTCCACTTCACTTCACCATCTCTGGTTTGTAGCTGTGTGGTCTTGCAGTTTCTCCTGGGCTTTCATGCCAACTCCTGCACTCTGCCTCTCTTCAGCCACTTAGCTTACTAGAGTAGTAGAAAAACGTAAAACTATTTTCTGGCTTGATTTCTTGCTATGTGAGTTTGTGAAATAAAGTTAAGGAGAAATACTGTCAATCTCAATGCCAGGGCAAAGTAAATGATGGAGAAAGCCTGTTAAAGGAGGAGAGAGAAGTGCTGCCCAAATATTTAGGAGAAAGTCAGCATCTAGCTCAGGTAAGTAGGGGACCAGAGTCTAAGGTGCAGATAATTCCCAAGATCAATACACTAGGTGAGAGAAGGAAGATAAGGAATTTTACTAATTAAAAAAAAAAGAATTTTCTCCATAAGAGAAGGAAAATAGCAGATCTATCATTTTGTTGAGAAAAAACCAAAACAACCAAAAACACACCACAAAAAAAAAAAAAAATCCGAAAAAAACCCCAACCCAAAACACCCATCAGAAACAAACAAATGAACAATAACCTTCTAAAAAATCAGGAATAGATGCTAATAACAAACAAATGCAAGAGGATAATGTTCTGAGACTAGTATGTAGTTTATCAAAGCAAGGTTTTCCCCAACAGACTTAAAGGGTATACCATTTTCTCTGGATTTCTTGGCAATCCTTGAATAAATTGATTTTTCTAACAAACTGCACTGAATTAAATAATTTAGAATGATCATATAGGAACACTGTTTTAAGGTTGCCAGTCCAATGCAGAAAAAATGGAAAGATAGCAGCAAGTGGCCAAGTGCATGATGTTGATTAAAATGCAAAACATCCCTGTTGTTGGGTCTCTGGAGTCAGTATTATGCTGTTATTAAGATTTGTGTATTAACAAATGTTGCTTATAATATGAAGAAATAACCCCTTGACTAATTTCTTAAGTGGTACTGTATGATGTAGGGTTTATTGCTGGCAAAAACAACACTGAATGTATTTTGTAATACCAGTTTCATAATAATGCTGTTGCATTTAGTGCTTCCCTAATGTCACCCACTGCTAAGAATGAATATAGGTGCTGTATACCTGGAGTGGTGATACAAAATAATTCTGACATCTTTTTGCCACAGTGTACTCATATAAAGTATTTCTATATTCAAAGATACTACCATATAAACAGAGCATCCTAAGCCCAACTCAGTTCTGGATAGGATTCAGTTTGCTGTGAATGACTGCCAAGGCAGACTGTATGGCCTATCCCAATTTCAACCTGCCTTAATTCCCTTTATGACTTTATTATTTAGTGCTGCTTTAGTGCTTAGAAAGACCCAAACAGGAAGACTCTTGGCATTCTCTGCTCATGAACTGAGTGGGATGGAACTCTTTGGAGAAAACAAAATATGATCCACCTACAGATCATATTAGGCCAGCTCCCCAATTTCCTCTAAGTAGAACAGAGGCCTTTGTTGCCTTAGTTACTGCAACGATCTACTAGTCAACAGCAGAATCCCAGTCTCCAGACAGAACGTCCTTCTGCATTTTTGATGGTTAGTATAGGATGGGAAGTATCTTTTTTTTTTTTTTTTAATTGTTGTGAAGAGGGGGGAAAAAAGTAGATTATTTAACTCTTTGCAGAAAATAAATCAACTCTTGCAAAAAAGTTCTGCAAGGTTGCTGAATGGAGGGAGCATTGTCTGGGAGAGGGTTAGTTCCTCCAATAAAGGAACATCCCTGGATGCTTTATTTTCTATTCCATTCTTAACAAAAAGAAGGAGCACTGAAAACTGCATGCTAAGTCTCAAGGCATAAGCAGACCAGAACAGCAACATTTGTAGAGCCAGACTACTGAAGCTTGTCAAACACTCATAGATGCTCCAGATAAGGTTTAAGATTTTTCCCCTCACCAGAGGTGTAGCTACTGTAGTGCTATCACCTATTTTTCCTTGGACACAGAAGCTGCAAAACACAACCCATCTTTTTGCCCTGTGAAGCATGATCAAGTCCAAATTCCTTCCTTTTGATTTGAAAGCAAGAGCTTCAGTACAGTGATATTTGGGTGACAATTTACAATGAAATGGAGGTCCACAATAGTAATTTTAAAAAAGTGTAGAGTCCTAAAAACTTGATGGATTATCTTTCCCATAATGGTGGACGATGATGTAGTGGTTTCACGGCACCTGAAATGCACCTTAGCTTGTATGGCCATGGGCTCCATTGCCTGGCTGATTGTTCTTTTCCCAGAGTCATCCTCAGATAGAGATTACTGCTAACAATTTTTATGGGAACAAGTTTAGGCCATTTTTAGCTCTGTGAGCTGTTGGTAGACAAACACAAACGCCAGCATCAGAGCAATAAAGGTCTCAGGGTGGCCTGCTAAGAAGGTGTGTTAAAGGAGCTTGAGTGAGAGAATAATGTCATTGAAATAATGAGGCTAATTTAAATGAACAAGCAAATGTTTTCTGTCACTGCCTGCAATGAAGATCTAGTCAGGATGCTGTTGATTTGTGTGATTTTGAGTAAATTTGGAATTTTCATTGAGATTTTAGAAGTTAATAACTAGAGTTTGAGAAGAACCTCAGATTATCATAAATCATCAATGAAGTTGAGAACATTAAGATGCAATTTTAAAGCATTTAAAATTCATTAATTTTTTCCTTATAATACTAGTATAAGCTAGACATATTAAGAGAATGTCCAACTTTATTTCATCACCAATGCCATTTTAAAATGCTTGTGTTTTGTGCAGCTTAAAGTAATTTATCAGTGTGTCCAGTACTTTTGACATCTGTGCTCTACAGTACTGATGCTATTCAAGCTGCAGAATATTGTCTACCTTCCATAATGTTGTTTAAATGGCAACATATTTAATACAAACATCACAAATGTGTAATATTTCAATTTTTTGGATGTCAAGTTCTATGTACTTTTCCCAAACAGAAACTTCAGCTGAAATTATCTGGCATAATTCCTTTCCAAAACTGAGTTGATTTAAAGTAAAATGTTTTTCTTAATTTAATTACTGTCAAAACTTAAATCCTTAACAGCAGGCTTTACAGTCCATTTCTTCTGCAAAGACTGTAAGTAGAACTGAACACTTGAAATGAAGGGTTTGTTGGGACACAGTGTTTTTATTTCTAATCTATTTCATCACAAAGCTTATTTGTACTAACACCAAACATCAAGTATGATTGACAAACATTTGACATGCTCCTTAGCTTCAGACTGTGGGCCTTGAATGTATGTCCTGGTTATAGTAACCAGGATCAGTTTGTCAGGTTATAGTAACCAGGATCAGTTTGTCACTGTGTGGGTGTGTATTCTAAAACCTCTATGTAATTTTTCATAGACTACTCACAATGGACCATTTGCAGCAGCTGCCCAGGTCACATCCAACCCCTCAGGCTACAAACTGGGTGTTTAGGAACTTCTGTGAGATAAGGAAGTTTTCCTGTCTTCACAGCAAAGGCTCAGGTGTGATAACTGCTCTCCAGGGAGCCACTAGTGCCTTCACACACACCTGAGGGGTCATGTCTGGTAATGGGCCATCAGGGAAGCCAAAAATATGCCATTGTTCACCTCACAGAGTAAATCACCCATTGTGAAACTCTCCACCCTGGGGGAGGGACTGGGTGTTCCCATCTGAGCCCAAGCATAGATAAGTTTGGGTTTTGGGACTGGGCTCTCTTGTCAGATCCAGAGGACAGGGACAGGACTGGGACTGCTACTGTTGATTGCACTGCAACCATCATTTTCATCAGCAGGTTTCTTCCTTTATTTTTACTTTGAACTCAGGAGGGCCACATGGTGCTCAGCACAGGGGTTGGTGAGCTCCATTCTCCTCATGCCCCGCTGTGCTGGGCTGCACATCTGTTTTTGTGGGTCAAATGGATTTTCCTTCTGTATCAGTGTATTTTGTGATCTTTTTTATTAAACTGTTATTCTGACTTGCAATCCCATTCCAAGTTGGATTCATTTCTCCTGCCAGTTTAATTCTAAAGCAGCACAATGTAAAATCCTATCCTTATTCCCATTTCTAAAAGTAAATTTCTTTAAGGATCTAGCATACATTTGTTTTCTGTTTCTTTGTATTTCTCTAGTTTTCATTCCTTTGTAAATGAGAGCATAACAGATGGCTTCTGGAGGCTACCTTCAGTGTAGTCATATTAACTGAAGCAAAAGAAGATTGAGCTGTGATAAGTCTTAATGAAAAAAAAATCTTTCCATGTGAGGAATGCTGGACTGACCCATGCAGCTGACAAAAGGAGCCAACAAAGCACACCTTACTTTGTTTCTCAAAACCCTTAAAACTTTATTTTTATGCATAAGTGAAAGCCTAAGCAATATATTTTATTTTTTGTGGAAATCTAAAAGTGAGAAAGGACAGCTTGATCTCTGCTGTTTTTTAAGGTTCTGGTATTTTTGAGGGTGTGAAGGGAGCTGGGATGTGCAGTGGGCAGCAGGTGCGCGAGGAGAGCCTTTTCTCAACTTCAGAAGTGGGCCGGGCGGTGATGCCACACACAAAAAAGAATCCCCGAACCCAAGCAAACCTCCCAAACTGCACGATGCAGAGAAACCAGACACTGGAGGCTTTCCCCACAAAAGCCCTTAAGCCCGGAGCTCCGTGTGGGAGGAGGCGATTCCGCCGGGCCGGGCGCTGCGGTGGCGGGGCGGGCGGTCCAGGCTGCGCGCACCGAGCGGAGCGGGGACAGCGCGGAGGGGCCATGGGCGGCCAGGCGGGCGGACCGCGGGGCACCACGCCGGGGCAGCAGCTCCGAGCCCTTTTCTATGCGCTGCCGCCCGGAGAGAGCTCCTTCCGCACCGTGGAGGAGGTGCCCGACTACGTGGAGAAGGTGAGAGTCCCCTCCTCTCCCACTCCCGGCAGCATCCCTCGCCCTCCTCCCCTCTTCTCACCTCCGCCCCTTTCAAAAGCCACAGCCGGCCCAAAGAATCAATGTCTGCGAAAGGGCTCCTAAATTAAAATTAAACACCTCGTCTTTCTCTGAAGGCCCTTACTCCTGGGCTTTCTGCCTGTAAGCTGTCAGTGTAACTGTGCCCTCTATTTTCATGTATTTTAAATGAAGGCTCAGATGCTTTCTCCTGATACCAGGAGGTAAAGTTTTCAGAGAAGCACCCCAAATATCTGAGGGTTAATGCTAATGTTACATCCGACAGCATTGTCAAGCTGAACAGGGACAGCAGGCAGGACTGAGCAAACCAGAAAACATGATACTCTTTGGCCATTATGGTTCTTGGAGCAAGCAAGAAGTCAGGCCTCTCTGTGCCCTTAAGACAAGTGCTACAAGCTCAGTAAAAGAAAGAAAAATAAAAAAGTTTCTATTTAAAATAAAAATAAAGATTGTTTAAGAGAATTTAGAACAAATATTTGTACTGGGACAGTGCTGTGTCCTAAAGCTCCAATGTAAGAGTACAGAGGTCAGGGGTGAGAACTCCCTCGTCAGCAGGCAACAGCAGCATATCCCTCCCTCTTCTCCTGCCCTGCCAGTTTATCCACTTCCAAGAAGATACCTTTGCTCCCTTCTGTCCTGCCTATTGCACATATCTTGACAGTCAGGTCCTGCTGAACCTGATCGATGTCAGCTGTTCACAAAGACAGCAGATAAACACTATTTTGCCCTTGACAAAGTAAATTCAGCCCAGCTTCACTGAAGACCTGAACTTTTTACATGGGACTTTGTAGTTCGACTAGCTTCTCTGCCAGTTATACCTTGGGCTGCTGTTCAGCAGCTGCTGTCTGGCTGTAAGAGGAGTGTCATGGGTTGTGCAGGTTTGGGCACTGCAACACTGCAGCAGCTTTCTTGGAATTGTAGTGTTTATCTGCCCCTCGTGGATGGATGTTATCAGCAAAGGTTGCCCTTTTGGATAGGATAAGCAGACAGCTGCTGTAAGCCCAGCCTGTGCCTGCAGCATCTGATCAATGGATTGCTGTCCTCAGAGGTATTTGGCAACTAAACTATAGGGTCATGATCAAGGAAGACTGTCTAGAGCTTGATGGCTTTGCCTTGTCACCTGATCTCTCCATCCAGCTCTATGGGCTAACTCAGTCCCTTTTACTATTCCCACATTTCCAGCCAAGTCTCAGTCACTTTCTAGTCAGCAGGATTCCTTAATATCCTTAATACCCCTGGGCTTTCTTCTCCCATGTCAAATATTAAGTTCAAGCCTTGGCCAAATGTGGAATTTCTTTTACTGGTCACACAGCTGTGAGTTTGTGTAACGATTCTTAATACTGCTCTGAATTATAAAAGTACCTGCAGACTTCTGCTGTTGTAGAGCACTGTTGTGACAAGTTTGTAGAGAAAACTACAGTAAAAAAAGGTTTCCCATTACAGTTATACTTTTTTTATAATACCTGTCTTGGGTTAGCTGTACTAAATTTCCCTCATGCCAATGTATTTGTTGCTAAAAGGGATATTTTGATGCTTGGCTATGTGGGTGTATGAAAGTGGTATAAATATTTTAACTCCATGGCTTTGGTCTGACTTTATGCAGCATTCATCCTTCCTCTTCTGGCCATCTACACTATCTACAGTTCCTCTCCAGCTGTTTTCTTGGACTGTTTAGGAAACAATTGCAAGAGAAGCATATCATTTGGATATTCATCAGGAACAAATCTAATAGTGACCTGATGAGCCTTTCAAGGAGGGCATGGAGTGGTATTCCCTTGAGTTGGTAGAGATGGATATTAGTACAAATAAATGTTTGAGCTCAAGCCAACAAAGAACCAAAAAAAAATAAAATTCTAGTGTACAGCTGATAATAAATGAAGGCCTCAGCTCAAATAATTCACCTAAATGTAATGATTATGCGTATGTGAAACAAACTATTAATTACATTAATATCTCCCAAATTCCTAAACAGTGTAGTGTGTGGGGCTTTTTGGTGGATTTGTTTGTTTTTTTTTTCTGTGGTTTTTTTTTTTTTTCTTCCTGAGACACTGTGTACAAGCGATTTACATCTTGGATCTGTAATCTGTCATATATCAGACAGACAGATGAGAGTATTTCTAGTGTATTAGATCACATGGCTACAGTTGTGGGGATATGCACCTTCAAAAATGAGACGGGTTGGCAGAACCTCCTAGTTCACTCAAATAGTCATAGTTTTAGTGATACGCAAAACTGAGCACTTGCATGCTTTAGGAAATATATGCACTTCTTAGGAGTGGCTACTTAGAGCTAAGTTTTAATCTGTATACAGATTATTTTCTGGGCAAGAAATTTTTACTAGGCAGGAAATGACAACAGTGGGTGAAGCAGGTCTGATTTTGAGAACAGAATAGCTTAATTAGCTGAACTTGTGCAGTGTACTTTCTTGCTGTGATTATATTACTCCCATTTTCATAGGCAGGGCAGCTCTTGGTCCCTGCATGTTGTGTTGTATATGTTGCCAGAACTGTATATGAAGGCCTCGTGTCCTGTTTAAAACATGAGCTGATCAGCTGCTGCCAGCAACAGGAAGAAAAGTTCTGCACGAGGGCCCAGGGGAAAGTTAACCTTTCAAATCTTCAAAATTCTAGGAAAAGGGATCTGAATCATGGATAAGGATAATGGAATTTATTTTTATGTGAGTTTTTGTCAGATAAAAGTGACAAAATGTGAATGTAGAATTCAAGCACCTTGATTTTCCCTTATTTCTGGGGAGAGAAAATATGTTGATTTTTTTTCTCCAGGGCTGAATATCCTGACTTTTAAAATCTGTACTGGTGCTTTCCGTTTTCTTTTAAGAGCATCCTCTTTGCTATGGTTATAAGAGCTCTGCATACTCCATTTTTTTTTTTGTTGGGTTTTTTTTTTTTTTTTTTTTTTGGTTGGTTCTTTTTTTCATTCTCCCATAATCTGCAGATGGGAAGATGGAATGCTGTTTTTTTGTTTGCCAAATATAGTTTTCATGAACCATAAACCCATTTTGCACCTTGCCATGGTCTGAAATCATGATTTGTTCTCAGTGGAGACTTACATGAGTCAGACTTTGTAAGAGGGAACACTTCCTTCTACTGAGAACCCCAAAATGAAAGCTTTAAATCCAATTATGACTATATTCCTTTTCTGTTTACTCTCTTGATAACCTAAAAAATAAGTTCACATTTAAACTCAATTCACATTTTAGGATTGACTTCTAAGTAACGAGGCACAGAACCTTCATATTTAGTTTAACTTGAAAGCAGAGAATCTTATCAGAATCTGGGACTTTAAGAAAATAGAAATTGTTTCAAGTAAAGCAATAAAACTATGAATGTATGCTGAGTTTCAACTTAGAATATTATTTTTTGCAACAGTATAAAGCAGAACCTGATTTAAAATGGTCATTTGAATTCTGTGGAGTCAGTTACTTATAATGGAACCCCCCTTACTCAGTGCTCAGAGTAAGGCTTTCAAGGTGTGGATCAATTATGCCAGTAAAGCACAAGGTAATGCAAATCTCCATTGAGTATTTCTAGTGATGGATGAAGGGGAGAAAAAAAATCAAACCTGGAAGCAGAATGAGAGTAAAATATAGACCAGAAGATGGCAAAAGTATCTGGCTTCTGTCTTTGACCTGTGATGTCAACAGTGGCTGTTTCTTAACTTTGTGCCAAGTTATTTCTAGGGGCAACCCTGGAAAACTGTTGCAGAGCTACCCATCCTCAGTGGATTCTTAAATGTCTTCATTGCCATTTTAATTTAAAGAAAAAAAGAAAACCCAAACCCATAGTGGTAAGGCTGGTGAGACTATTTTCTCTCTGTCTCCTTTATTCCTGAATTACTTGCAGTATCCTTCTGTTGTGTTACATCTCATCCTTACCCTGTAGGCTCTTTGGGACAGAGAATGCCTTTTCATTCTGTTTGTGCTGCATCTAACACAGTAACAATCCTGCTCCATGACCATAGATGTTATGGTCACATAAATAATACATACTAGCCTTGATGTAGTTTATCCCTTTGGTCTGTGGTAGACAGGTAGTGATTTCTAAGATAGTAAGGTGTATGCCAAAAATCTTTCCTTCTGCAAGCTCCTTCATGGGCAGAAGGTTAAGGCTGTCTGAATATATCTTTGTCCTCCTTGCTATGACACTACCTGTTTGTGAGTCAAAAAGTGCTGTCAAATGCTTGGCTCTTTCACAGTTTCACAGTGAGAAGAAAATATTTCATGAAATCAGTGAGAAAGCAGTTATAATAGTGTATATTAGTATAAAATCAAATGTCAACTGTTTCAGAGATTGCTGGGTAAAGTGAATCATGAGGTAGAGTACAAACATCCTACATCTCCCATTAAGTGTTTTCATTTCATAAAAAAGGCTTCTCACTTGTTCTATCCTGAGCCCATTCCATTTGCTGTGCAGCTTCTGCTCTTTTGTACCTTCAGCTGTTTGTAGTCTGTATTAGATCTGGCTCCTTATATTGTGGTCAAATGTTTCTTAGTTTTTCTTATTAAAACTCTTTTCTCTAATGGAATGTACAGTTGTGGTCATCAGTCTTGGATGATAGGTTGGGAATCTGTTCTTTAATTGTAACAATTAAGAAAAGTACATTCAAAGGATTTTCTACTTAGAAATGAAGCAGCTAGATAGAGCAAAGCAAGCATTTCCTAGAATGCTTCATGGATTTCAAATCAAAGGTAGTGGGGTTTGGTTTTTATTTCTTTATTTTTGATTTCAAATATTGAGACATTTACCACATTGGGTTTCTGGGTGCTGTTTAGGCTTTTTGCAGAGACCTTCCTTTGCTTCCTAAGTTTTTTATATCATCAGTTAGTACATACTACAAACAGTCTTTTAGATGCCTAAAATGCTGTTACACAGCAAGTTAGGCACCTAAATTAAAAAGTGTCACATTGATATTAATCTCTGTTCACGTGTTATTGTAACCTAACCCTGTGCTGCTGAAGTTTATGAACTTTCACATTTCCTAGACGCTATAAATCTTTTGCTGCTTGCAGGGTTTGAATCATCCAATTCTTCAGCTGAGAAATCTGGTCTATATCCATCTTAGTCTCTTTAGTGTCCGAGCCTGGTAGGAATTCCCAGGTCATATCTCACTTGGCAACAAAAAATGAGCACCCTCCAAAAAGAAATGGCATTTGCACAGGCAACGTGCTTCTTCCATTAAAATATTGTATAGGCAGGAGAAGCCTCTCTCCTACAGCAGTGCTGCTTAGAGGGTTTCAGTCAGTGAAGCTGTATGTGTTTGCAGATCATCTGAAGTGGCCAGAAGAGGAAGAAGACTAATAGGGCAAGTTTGGCAGTATGATGTCTCCCTAATGGTGCAGAATGTCTCACTAGTCTTGCATTTCTCTTGCCCTGCAAAACGTGGTGGGAATTTTATGCCTTAATATAACAAAAAAGCAATTATCTGAATGTCTCAAAGGTCACCTAAAAGTTTCTACAGAGTGAGGGAGGCAGTTGAAGGAACACTTGCATGCACAGAGATCTGATCACTCCTTCACATTTTCCTTGCCACAGGCCTCTCGATTTGGTGGCTGTGGCTATGCTGCCACTGCCTTGTCATTCCTTCCACACATGAAGTGCAGGGGCTGTTAGGACTCCAGTGTTAGTAAAAAAAAGTACATGCTCTACCAATTATTGTTAGTCAAGGTTTTGGGGTTTTTTGGTTGTTGTTGCCTGTGATGATGAAAATTGGAGAACAGGTCTAACAGTCTTTCTCTGCTGGTGAAAAATGGTGTTGTCACTAAAGTGTTACCAGTCCTACTATTAGTCCCAGCCACACTTTTCACTACTGGGTGCTGCTGTTGTGCATTTTCAACTTGCCAGTTGATTGGGAATACAAGATGGACAGTGAGAATTGAATTAGACTAAAGCAGTGTTGAGGGAGAAATGTTTTGGTCTTGCTCATTATTATACTTTGTTTCAGAAAGGCAGAAAATTATTTTCTAGTCAGTACAATCCAAAAGAAAAAGGGGAACACTGTATTATTGCTACTTCTTCTAGAAAGAAGACACTTTGTATTGCACAGATTGGAATGGGCTGCATAGTTACTGGGATCTCTGATGAAAACGCATGTGGAAGAGCTGTTGCTGTCTGCAGAGAAAAGCATGGCAACAGAAATTCTGAGTAGAAAGAAACTCGCTTTACTATGTCTTTCAGATAATAATGTTAGATGCCTAATTCAGTGGCTGGACACATTCAAAAAACTTTCTACATATCAAATAAAAACCAGATTCTGTTCTACTTTGTGGTTAGAGAAATCCACAAACACTGCTGCTCTCACTGATTTACTTACATATGAGAAATATGGGTTTGGAAAGACTTTTGTGTTTTGTTATGATACCTTTTAACAGTTCATGTGCAGAATATACAAAAGAAAACTGTGGTTGGAGGTTACTGTAATGGATTGATCATGGTGTTGTAGATTAAGCAGTATCCTTGGTTGTTCTGATTTGTAAGGTCCTATGTGGAGCTTTGTGACAGTAGTAGCTAGTAAGGTGCCAGCCAATCTAAGAAGTAACTGGCTGCATAAACTGCTGTTAGGAAAGGTGTATCTAATTGTATTTGTGTTGTGAATTTCTTTTTTCCCCCCCAGAGCATTCCATTCTTCATTACTTTTATTGGGCTGGAATTTGCTGTCAGCTGGATTCAGAAGCGTAAATTGTCAGGTCGGATCAATGATGGCATAAGTTCTCTTTCCTTAGGTATCCTATCTCGACTGCCAGAGTAAGTATATGTATTTTAGATTGTTTTTGAATCACTAAGAAGGGGGAAAAGAGAATTATGTATTAAAGTTGTTACTGTTAACCCAAAATGATCAAACAAGGCATCTGAATCTTTCTTTATGCAACTTAATTTCAGCAAAGTGTGTAAAGTCTTTCTAATCTGTAAGGCTAAATATCATACTTGCAGGATATTGTTCAGCTCCAGTTCTCTCCATCTGTATTTGATCTTGGCTGTCACCTTTTGCCAATTTTGGGACATCAGCTGACTTGACCATATCTTCTGTTAGACTACATGTTAAAATTTCAGTTTCCTTTAATTAAAATACAGAAAGTAACAAAACAAAACCAACAAACCACATCTGTTCATTAGCCTTGTGTGCATATAACCGGATTGATAGAATTGTAAATATGCATGTGATCCAAAGTTCTTTGAACACAGCCGTAGTCTTGTTTGACTTCAGTGGATTTTAATTTCTGAGAGAATTGTTGCAAACATGACCATCTACTCTCTCATGTAAATGCTGTATGATTTACCTGAATTCATTCACAGTGAACAGAGTTAATAGTTTAAAGAAGGAACCACTGTGAATTAACTGTGGATTCCAGTAACAGGGAGTATAGCAAATTCTTTATATAAATAGCTCCAAGTGTTTTTCAGAAGCTGTAGTTACTTGTGAGGAATTATGCCTTTGCATAATATGAGCTTCCAGATGATAGATTTTATTACGTCTTTTTGAATGGGATTGCATTTCTATTCCCCATGTATGAATTTGCAGGTGACCATCAAATTGTATACAATCTCTTCAATATATGAAGAAAATTTTTATTATTTAAGTTTGGCTATATGGTGTATTTGCAAGTCTTTTAATTATTTCCACAGCTCTTTTTCTGAATTCTCTGCAGTTTTTCAGCCTTCTTAGTGTTGATGTCTCAAGTGCACTCCATATTTCAGAAATTACTACATCAGTGCCAAATAATGAAGTCATTTGTTCTCTATTTCTACTTCTTGTTCCTCCCTTTGTATATCCCAGATCCTTTGAGCCATCCTTCATCCCTGAATACTTTTTTGGATTCTGTGGCTTATATTCCTCATTCATAGGCACTATGTCCTTATATTTGTCCATATGGAAATACATGGATTGTACATTTGGTCGTCCTGAAATAGCCTGAATCCATGAAATGTTGTCTTTGTTACTTAGAGATCCCTCATTTTTGTCATTGCAAATTTTACTAGAAATCTTTTCCTTCAATCCACATTCTTGATAAAATACATTAAAAGCGCACCTCAACAGTAAAAAAAAAAAGGAAAACTAAAAAAAATTAGTCCTTCTGGCTAGTAACACTCATTTCCTGAAATGTGTAAATCACCCACTTTGTAATCTATTGAATGTTGACATTTTGTTAATTTTTTTTAAGCTTTCTAGCCAATAAAAATTTTGACAAGGTCCACTAGGTACAATTTCTGAAGGATTGTTAGTTATCAGTAGTAAATATCATGGATGAAGCCTTTTAAGACACTCTTCAAAACTTGTCAAATATTTGAAAATAAGAGGCATGAGCTTTCAACATGATAAATATTCAAAGTAATGTCTAAGTTGTTGAGAATTTTGTGAAGCTATTTTTGCAGCTAGTGTGCAACCTATAATCAGACCGTTTTGTTGCTCTTAATGATTTGTGAGCATTATCTGGAAGGAGCAACATTCAACTTTGTTTTAAGCTGTGATAAGTATTTATCGATACTTTAGATTTTTGAGGACCAACACACAGCCCTGCTAACAGTTTCTTCTAGTGTGCACGATGCTAATAGATCAAATGCTGCTTCTTCAACTTAATCCAAATTTTCTCCACTTGATGGGTTTACCATGGTAAATACTTACAGTTTTTTTAATGAAATATTCAGAACTTACTAAGTTAAACAAAGGGACTGAGATACACATAAAGTAAGTTTGAATGGTTTCTGAAGGCCTCTCGGATTTATTTTTAGGAACACTAAAACACTTCAGATACACTCTTTCCTGGAAGAAGTGCTTGCTAAGAGAACTAGTGTTGTGTGTGTGTAATGCAACTTTGCAAGGTGCTGAATACTTTTATTATTTTGGCACTCAGTACTCTGCTGCAGAATTTGGCTTACTGGCTGTGCAGTTTTCTTTTGCATGGTTGTTTCAACTGAGGCAACAGAGTGATCCTTAAGGACTCAAAGTTTGCAGGATCAGACAAATCTGCAAGATCAATACACTTATTTATTGCTACAGCAGCAGAAGTCTCTTCTGCATTGCTTATGCTGCTCATGTGTCTGGAAATACAGGACCCTTCTCAGCAGTTCCTTCCAAAAAAGAGACCTTTAAAACTTAGCTTTTTGGTTGAATGTGAAAGAAGTAGGAAAAATAACAGACTTTCTAAATTATTTAATCTCATGTTACTATGAAAATTTTAATGGTGACTGCTTAGTGTAACAACTCTTTTGTAAGTAAGAGGAATTGTGAACAACTAACTGGCTAAAAAGACTGGAACTGAAAATACCAGAACAGTTTACTGTTCTGTCTTCTGCTTCCATTGTGCAAGAACTGGGTCAGGAAAAAAAAAACCCACAGGCAAAATCTGTTGCTAAGACTCTCAGTTCAGTCTTTTCCTTTCAGGCAGAAAAAAGGTAGGGAAAGCTGACAGAAACTGCTAAAACAATATTTCAGCAGAACCCACAGCATCAGGGGAAATGGTAGTGCAAATCATTAACAGCTGAAGGTTAGATTAACACACCATTGATTGTATCCTCTCCCAGGGACTAATTTTCATTTTCTCAACTAGCAGCAATGGTTTGCCACTTCCTTAAAAAAATCTGTGGTTGAGTCTAAAATGGTGGGCTTCAGTCTGTTAGTTAAAATGAAGCTTCAAATGTGTCATTGCAAAGAGGTCTTCACATTTAATGACAAAATTAGGAGTCACAAACCAGATTTAGCCTCTAAGCATTTTTTTTCCATTTCACAGTCTGTATTACAGAAGTATTGCATATCTTGAGGAAAAATAGTATTTATTTAGTGTTTCATACCTCATCGTAGAGAAAGTGCAAATCATAAATTGTTGATATTTGTGTGACAAATATTAAAAATATAGGTGTGAGAGGAAAAGTCTAACCAGACAAGGCAATGTGTTTTGTTTTCAGGCTTATTAGACTAAACAGCATGTAGAAAGTTGAATTGCTTTGTGTGTGCATATTGTCTCTTGTTAAATAGCCCATACATTTCTTAAATATAATTTTCTCTGCCTTAATGCATACTATGAATTCCTGTGCATGTATGAATACTAAATGTTACATGCAATGAAAAGTAATTTGGAGGAAATGGAGAAGTTTGAATTAATAAGCTTACTCCCAGCATCCTAAATAGTGGTTAAAAAATCTCTGAGAACTTTTATTCTAAATAAATAAATAACTTTTCTAGATAACCATTGCCAGGAGACTTTAAATGCTGCTGTAAAAATATTCTCCCAAGAGAAAGTTTATTTTGGGTATAAATATCCACTATACAAGTATGTGCATTATTTAATATTGACCCATTTCTTCTTTTAAAGCAGCAGAACATAAAAAAAAAAAAAAGGCGTTTGAAGGATAACTGAGGTAGGTACATTTTCAAACTAGTTGGGAAAGTCTCCATTCTTTATGGCCATGCTCATTTGCCAATTTTTAGTGTTCAGCTCTGCAACACAATTTTACAGTGTATGAGTGTACATACATATTATGTCTAACACAATTTTGTCAGTCAAGTCCGCAATAAACTTCATTTCTAAAGAGAACATTACAATCTGTATACATTATTTACTTTGATTTTTGAATCAGAAGAAGTTAGAGTTCTCTGAAGTGTTGAACATGAGAATGGAATGAGAAAATGCTTTTTGATCGGTTCATACCATTATGTATCTTAAAGATATCTACACACCAGCAGTAATTGACTCAAAGGAGTACAAATCCTGTTTCTGCTGTAGACCAATTTATTTAGTTTTTTACATCATCTGGATTTTAAATAATTTTTTTTTTTTGAGAAGCTGGTTTGAAGAGGCAGTTTCATATAGATGTTAGACCAGCAATGCTGCCAAATGAAGCACCTTTGACTGGCTGATACTTCTGGTTGCTCCTTTCCTCCCTCTGTACCTTCACTCTCCTTTTGCCAGCATCAGCATTTGTGTTGTCCTGTGGTGAAGTGCCCCAGGAAGCAGGTCCAGCATCCTCCCATCATAGTAACCTGCATCAGTTCTTACTATGTCTATGCAAAATCTTGTGCTAGCATAAAAATTTGGCTTGGGAAAATGCAGCCAGGGTTACAGAACAAGAAATACTCAATGCTTTTGTAGCATTACTGAGTTGTCTGCTTTAAAGTATATGTCAAATTGCAATTTGAAACCAAAGGTTTTTGATTTTTAGTAGTAACAACATGCAGAGCTGATTAGAATGCACTCAGTTCAGGTTGGTGCAAGCTGTTCACAACCCTGTGGAGCTGGCTGTGTTCTGACCAAACACAAAATAATTACCTGCATGGATTTATCCATTTAAAGTATGTGCTGGTTCCTGAAGTATCTACTAGATTCTTCATGTGTGATTATGGAAAATTAAAATCTCACAAATTAGTGATTGCATTTCTTAGAAGAAAATTTGATACATGCAGTTTCCCATAAATTATATTTTCACTTGCAGACTTATTAGGTACGTTTTTTCTCCACATCTGTTTGACTAAGACTTTCGACAGATGTTTGTTTAGAGCATGGTCAGATGTGTGGCTTCTGATCCAGCTGCCCCCTCAGATCTGCCAACATAGCTGCACGTTTAATTGCTCCCTAACCTGGTCCTGACACGGTAAAAGCAGAAACAAAAGCCCCCCAAGAACTATAAGAGAGGTGTTTAAGCTCAGCTGCATTCATTTTGACAGAGCCAGGTCAGGGAGCAGCTATGCACACAATTATGATGGCAGGTCTGAGGGGTCTGAGGGCTGGTAACCACCATGCTTAGGGCAGTGATGAGCAGATGGGGCCAAACTGGAAAGGTGATCACTTAACCTGGTTAAATGGGGAGTTAAACTGCTGTGCCATTCCATGCCCTTAAACCAACCAAACTTCTGGCTACCGCATTTTTGCCTTTTCTGTACTCACTTAGTCCTCCCCTTCTCCTGTGTTGGTTTGGGTGCTCATCTGATCCTGAGTGGAGTTACTTTGGTTCACTGTGTGAGCAAAAAGGTATTTGCTTAAGGCACAGAGACAAACAAATTGTCTGGGAGTGGTAATGGGGCAGCCAAGAGCTGTTAGGCTACAGGTTCAGTCTCTACCTAACCTGCAGTCATGATCATGTCTGTAGCAGCTAGGTATGGCAATTTAACACATTGTCAATAGATGTTTCCAAAAAATAGAATTTTTATTAGATAACAAGCCTGAGGAGACAGAATCTATTCACCTCCCCATTCCTCCTGCTTTACAAGTAGCACTACGTTGTTATATATATTTCATGAGAGCACCCTCCTGGCTTCACTGTCCCATATACAGTGTCAATTGCTCCCACCTTTTTCCCAAGGTCACAGCTCTCACAGCTTTGTTTAGAGGAACATGTTTTGAAATCACTCAGTAATCTTCTGTAGGTAAAGCAGACAGAGTAGGACAAGCAATTTCAGTAAGGGAGTAGTGCTGTGCAGCAGGATCTGGTAGGATTTTCAGTGGCAAAACCTGACCCTGGAAGGAGACTTTTAAAATTGGTTCTGTTAAGCTCCTGTCAGTAACTGTCTTACCTGGACAGATTTTCTTTGGTCTAATTAGTTGTTTAGTTTTGATTTTTTTTTTTTCTTACTTTTTTAATCTGGTTTGCATTGATGGAGGACTAAGTAAGTTAGTAATTGCTGTGTGGGTTAAATATCCTATCTTCTTATTGTGTCAGTTTAACAGAATTTTGTAAATTTAGTGGAGGTCATGCTGTGTCCTCCAGCAAGTCCAAATCCAGCTGTGCCCAGTAAAGATGCTGGTGTGTCCTACTTGTTGTTGGGTGCCTATCACCACCTGCATAGTCCCATTTTACCAACTGAACGTCAGTGGTGAATCCTTCCCAGGTACATATCATTCATTATCTTCAGAGATTTAAACTGTAGAATTTTGGTTCTTTGGTTCCATTTGTTTGAAACAGGCTGGAGAGCACAGATGTGGACATGATCTTTGGCAGAGCACAGGGGTACCAGTGAGAAGCTCTAAACAGTGCTGCCTTTTGGTGATGACTAAGGAAAGCTTTGAGCTAGAATTTAAAATTCTGAAGTTTCTAATAAGATGGCATATAAACTACCTCACATTAAAAGGATTTGGGAGAGTTGAGACATTCTCAAACTAATTGACTGAAACGACTAGTACTTCATACCTACCATCATGTTCTAGAGATTGCTGTATTTCACTCAAACATAGATTCAAATTACTCTTTTAGGTTGGAACTTCTTATACAGAATGCATGTTTGTCTACATTGTTAGTATTGTGTTATTGCCTTTTGCTGTACAGTGGGGCCAGTAAATGGCTTGGTGACTGCTCATTCTTAATGTCAGGGCCCAGCTTTGCACCTGCCCTACCTTTAGATGGAAAGAGAAGCTGTCAGAGTTAATTTTCAAATATAGTTGTCCTCTTCTGTGAAAGTACATACTGTGGACTGAGTTTACCCTTATTGAAAATAAGTTCAGTAGTCTCTGTAGCTTACAAAGTACACCAATTTCTCAAATCCAATAAATATTTTTATTCCATGTCTCTTTAAGATAAATTGTCTCAGTTTTCACCCATTTTGAAAAAAAACTCTTAAGAAACTGCTTCTGTATAGAATACCTTTTTGACTGAAGCATGCCTCTGCTAAAAGCTGAATTAAGCTTAAATCAGAATTCCACTAGATGGAGCACAGGGGTAGCATTTTTAGAGCTGGTCAACCTAGTTTCTTGGGTCAACACTTACAAGTTATGGAAATTGGAGGAAAAAGTCTCAATGTTTCTGTAAATCGGTGTTTACAGATCTGAAAAGAACAGACTCTGTCACTACTGTCTATCATGGACAAAAACAAACTATCTTTTTAAATGTTCAGAAGGGAGTTCAATATAAATTTGTGTGTAAATATTTTTACTTGTTTCAGCATTTGATATGCTGTAATGTCTTGCTGAAGCTATTTCACTGTACTTTGATAGAGTATAGGCACTGTTACTGGTTACTTTAGTTCTTCTGAATCCATATAGAACAATCTGAGTTCAACAGAATAGCCTTTTTTCTTTACTCGTTACTTGTTTATATGTGACCATTGAGAATATTACAGGCTTGTTCCCAATCTCACTTAAACTGTAATGCAGATTTGCTCACTTCAGTGGAACAACCAAGAAGGACAGACCAAAATCAGACCCTAAAATGGAAAGAAATTCTAATAAAGCATTTGTGTTGCACTCCTATGGTGATACTTGCACAAATATTGAAAAATCAGGTCCATTGCCTTTCAAGAGATAACCTTGTAGGATCTTCCAGTATTGTGTATCCTGAAGTTACTGGAATAGAGTTTACTGACCAGTGTGTTGGGCAAGTATATATAGCTGTAAAGAGAAGTAATCTGCAATACCAGAAGCTCAGATGTACTGAAGGTTTTAAACTAGGCTTTATAATCTTGTAAAGATAAAATGTAATTAAAAGTACCTGAAGTGGTTGCATAATCTTAGGGCATAATGTGTTACTACTGTAGATTGTATCAATAAAGGCAGTGGAACTTCTCATGAAAATACTTAAGTTGTCCTGTATGTTTAATTGATTGCTTATTTATGTACGAATGAACGAAGATAAACAAGTGACTCAAATTACCTAGCAGGAATAGACTTAGTAACAAAAAAAAATGTACTTCTGTTATTTTTCTTTCAAAACCTGTAATTCCATGTTTTATTCCACCTACTACTGTAAAAGAATGTCAGTTTCATAAATTAGAGGATCAAAAATGAAGTGCAGCAGGAGTAGGTTTGGTGACTAAAGAAAGGGTCAGTCAAGCAAAATACCATGCAATACTGTGTACAATAGAGCTAGTAGGGATACCTGAGTCACCTTCATTTGACTTAATTTTGCATTTGATACTTTCTTTTCTCCTTGAGGTAAACTGAAGGTTGGTATTGTATAAGGTAAAATACTGGAGAAGAAGGACATACTGAGGAAGAGGAGAGGCTTTGATTCAGCTTTTGTGTCTGGTGCGAACATTTTCTCAAAGTGTAGGTGCTATTTCCTATAATCAAGGGCTTTCCAGAGCCTGATAATAATTTCCCAGCTGTATCATTTTGTTGAATTATTTTTTAGCCTTGGGGTTATTTCATGACTGGTTTTGCATATTAAGAATGGGAGAAGCGATCATATTCATCTTGATGATAGAAAACAGGGAATAGAACTCCCACAGCTCCCTCTCCCTTGCCCTCCACCTTGTGGAAACTTTGGCTTTGTGCTAAAGTGTGAAAAATGCCTTGACTGCAGTGTGTCAGGCATATTTCAACTCGATTTGTGTCAACCCTAATAAGTCAGCTGACAAAGTAATAAATTGGGTGTCAGTTCAAGACCTGGCACCTGTACAGGAAATAAAAGGGGCTTTCAGTTGCAGAAGGTTTGCTTTGTTTTTCAAATGGACCTTTTCTCAAGGCTCCTCTACCTCCTTTCCCTCTTCTCTTTACTGAAACCATGTTATCAAAATGTTTATTTCAATTGTGACTGGAGCCAGTTTTTCATCTGGAAAAGAAAGTTCTGTGAGTATTCTTGGAAATGGAAATCCTTATGCTTTCTACTCTGAAACAAAGCCTTACTGAGCTTTTAATTATTCATGTATCCTGCTGTTACATAAATGGTCTGAATAATTTCAAATTATTGAGAAAGTGCCTTTGTTCAACATTTTGAAATTCTGCATTCATATAGTTCAAATCAGGCTAGGAAAACAGAATTTGTTTAACCCAGGGAAACTGTATTAGTAATATCTCACTATTTTTAATGATAATATAACCTTGTGACCAGGATGTCTTAACATGTTTCCCTCTGTGTCTGACCTCCAAGGATGCAAGTCTGTTACAGCCCTTGAGAGCAGAGCTTTTGTAGGTCCAGCTGTAGGGTTGTGTTTTTAGCTCAGGGGCACCAGGTCAGTTCCCAGTGTGACGTGAGGTGGTAACTTCAATAGTGGTAAGAGCTGAGGCAGTTTTCTTGGGGTGTTCTCTTTTAGTACACAGATCTTCCTCCATTCTTGAAAGAGAGACAGCAGCTCCTGTCTCTGACCCTTTTCCTTTTTGGTGACTCTACTGGGCACCATGGAAAGTTTTCTAAAGGTGTGGTTTCAGGCTCTGTGGCTGATCTGTGAGTTGGAGGAAGCAAAACGAGACCTTCTATTCTTTGAAATGGGCAGCTGGCTTTTCTTCCAATTGAATTTCCTCCACCTTTTCCCTCCTTTATTATCCCACAGGGATCTGCCGTAAGTAGATCTTCATTTCCACATGGAGAGCTCATCTCCCAGAATTTTCTTCTTGGACTTTTTTAATTAAAGGAAGTGATAATCTGACCCAGTGGAAGGTGAAGGGGAAAATGATTTATTAAAAACAAATATTATTGCCATTGAGTAAAGTTTTTTTGAACTTTAGAAACAAGGAGATGAGAACTCTCTCTCAAAGTCAACACAGTTGCCTAAGTGCACTTTTCAAATAAAAAGAAAATTTTCAGCAACAGTGTTTAAAGTCCAAGAAGATAAATCTATGGAATGTATATAATAAGATTCTTTTATGTAGTTTGTTTTAGGATTTATTACTCCTTATTCAGAGGATTGAACTCGATGAAAAAAGTCATACCTATCCTCTTCTGGTCATATTTATGGTTATAACATGTAAACGAGGAAAAAGTTTTCTTAAATTCTCTTCAGTATTTTCAAGAAGTGAAAAAGAAACTTGGGGGGGAGAAAAAAGAGGAACTGAAACCTTTAAAACTCCCAAATGAACTCTCAAAATTGTAATTGCATGCAAGCTCTGGCCTTTTCTCTCTATAACACTGTACATTTTTTAACAAATGCTTAGCTAAGCAACTCTTCTTTCTCCAGCATTGCATAGTAATATGATGGATTACTCTAAATTAATTACAGTAATCAGCTAATGTTGTGTGCTGCAGAGTTATGATTCAAGCATGAAAGAGAAAGAATATACAGTAAATTACATATATAAAAAAAAATGTGTTGTAGGGTTAGCTCAAGTTTTACACCTTGGCCTCAGCCTGTGGAAAAAAAAAAAGAGGACTCGAGGGTGAAATACTGAAAACTGATCAAAAATGGAGGAAATGTTCCAGGTCACATATCTTTGGTTGTACTGCAAAAGCATTATGTGTTAATAAAAGCAAAAGAATAAAGTAAGAAAACAGTACCTAATAATAACTGATATGCTGTGTTGCAAGAGGTGTTTTAAATTTCCTGGTCATTGAAGAGATGTTAAGAAATGCCCATTTCTTTGTGTTTGAATAATATCACCTCCCTTCTGACCTGTTGTGAAATGGATTGAGAATTTATACTGAACTTTACAGATTCTTCGTGAGGTGAATTGCAAAAATCTGGTTGGACACATATAATCTTCTTTAAAAGTATTTATAGAGCACAGTTCTTATGAAAATTAAACATGTTCCAGGTGTGTATGGTCCACCTTCTAGGCATAGCCAATTTGGTTTTGAAGTTGCAGATACACCTGTACTTGTTAGTCTGGAGAAGTTCTTCCTGGGTGAGCTGCTGAAATGAAATTTCACAGGTTTTTGTTGTGTCTTGTGTTTGTTCAAGAAAAACACTAGTATGATTATAGTAAAGATAGGAATGAGTTGCAGGTAAGAGGTTTACCTGGCTATGAAAAATATACTAGTTCTCCTCTTCCTGAGCAACAGCAACTTGTAATTCTTCAGCTCTCAGGATAAAGTAGTAGATGTGATGCTATTATGCTTGCAGGATAGAATTGGGAGCAACCATATTTGCTGAGGTTCCCTTGTTTTTCAGTGCAGCTGCCCAAAAAAGACAGGGCCAGACTCTTTTCAGGGATGTTTTCTGGATGTGTGAAACAAGGCTTTAGTGCTAAAGGAGTATATGTCCTTTTTCAGTTTTGCAGATTCAAGTATTTTTGTGGCTATGCTGTAAACTGCATGAAAAATATCTAGCTAGAAAAAAAAATGGAAAAAAAGAAAGAGGCAGGGTTTTGGAAGAGATACCATTGGGAACTGGTACTGAGACAAGAATGAGCAGACATGGACAGAGATGCATGAAGAATCTTTTAGCTGATTTCAATGTAAGAAGTTCCAGAGACTGAAGTGAAGGAGAGGTAGGTATTGGTCTGTCTGTCAGCAGAGATTTTGCAAGCCTGTGACACCTACATGTAATCTGTGACCACCTCTATTCAAGTACTGTCTTGCAGTTATGTCATCTGTGGTGTCTTTTGGAAGCACCTGAGTTTGAATCCCTTGGTCTTCCTTCAACAATGAATGTGTCTTACAGATTTTCAAAAACTTTGTACAAAGGTGTTGCTAATCATTCTTCCACTCCCCCCAAAAAAATGCCAGCAGCAAAATCTGAGAACTATGGGGGGATGTTGCTAATGATTGTCTTATTTCTGAATCTTAGGCCCTAAACTGAGGTGCATTTAATTAACTGATATATATAAAAAAAGGATATGTGTGACTTTCCTACAGTTAGTGTCTTTTCCCTCCTTTTTTTCCCTTCTTTTCAGAGACTTATGAAGTTCAGTTCACCACTGTTTCACTATATTTTCAGCGACATCACAAAGGAGAGTAGCAGGAGGAGGTGTGAGGAAGCTGCTGCAAATCCTGCTGCAGACTAGTTTCTTCTATGAAAATGCTACATCAATCTGCAGCTGAGGCACCATTTCACAGCTACCCAAGCCAGTCATCATCTGGGCCACTCCACTACATACAGCCTTTTAGCTCTCATTTGCTGTGTTTAATGCTTCCTGATGCATCCAAAAACTCACCCAGCAAAATCAAAGCAATTTGTTATTCATGGATCAGGATCCCAGTTAGTGAAATGAGGTGGTGGGGTACTGAGAAGAGAGTGTGACTGTGACAACCCAAATTTGTATTAACCAGAGCAGCTGTGGAGAGTTACCGGTGGGTTTGGCCTTCCCATCCCAGAGCTACTTTCTCCTCCGCCTCCTGGTCTCAGTGCTGACCTGTGTTAGGTTAGGGATAGCTCTCTGTCCCTGTAGTTCAGGAGCTCAGCAGCAATACAACTTGCTGCCTGGTGGCTTTCTTGTCTTTGCAAAATCTTGATTTCTTCTGTCTCTTTCTGTCAACCCTGCTGTTCCTCTCTTCTTTTCAAAGACGCTGGGCTTTGGCTCCTCCTGCTGCATTTATCCTCTTTTAAGTGAAGTGAATATGCTGAGCAGATTGACTATTTCCCTGACCCCAGAAGTCCTGTTCCCTTCCATGTCCTTCCTTACAATAGAAGTAATCAAGGTATTTGAATGTTGTATATTAGTGTTTGAGTATAATTGGTGCTACACTTCAGTCACTTCTAACTTGTGAATTAGTAAGTATGGGTTTCTTCCAGATTTGGGAAAACAGGAATGCCATAGCACCTGCAGATCACAGGAATGCTTCAGCCTTTGAGCATGCCTAAAGGATGATGAATGGATAAAAGTTGGTTTTAGAAACCTTGTAGGTGTTAAGCAAAGGTTTCACTAAAGTCAATAGTAGCATTACTTGGCAAGGTTTTGATAAAACTTTTTGGATCTCTATTTCAGTGTTTTATTCAGAAGTGTTGACTTAATTAGTTACATCTACGTGTGGAATAACTTCAGACTCTTTGAACTGCCCTGGGACTCACCATGGACGTGGTATTTGACACTTCTGGGAGTGGACTTTGTATACTACTGCTTTCATCGCCTAAACCATGGTAGGATTTCACAAGTTTTTCATGTTTCAAAATACAAAATATATTGTCTATTAATAAAATGAGGTATTTGTTTTTGTTTCTATACTTACTTTGCTCTAAGCATACATAGCTACTCTTCTTCCCAAGGGTTAGCAAAGACACACTTTTACTTTGAGCATGGAAAACAGTTTATACATCATAATCTATATAGTAAACATTATTTTGAAAGCATGGAGTATCATTTAGAAAGCAGTACCAGAGAGGAAGTGAAATATCATGAAAAAAGGGTAGTAAGTACATAAAAATTAAAACAGAGAACAGTCAAAGGCAAAGTGGCCAAAATAATGGAGCTGTGTAAATCATTCTACTTGTTTCTGTACATATACATGGTGACAATGTAATAGTGTTGATCCCTATATGTCTGTCTTGTTATGTACTTTTATAGTGACAATATATTTTTGCTCTAACCTTTTATACCCTATCTGAAAATGCAGTAACACTTTCTATCAGTCTTAATTGTGGGCCTGATGAGAAGGCTGTGAAGAAGCTGTGAGATCTCATAATGGTACTTTTTGTAATGTGCTTTCAGAAAGGGAAAATACTTTGATGCCAACAGGTCAGTGGAATATATGGAAGTAGGTGAGAAAGGAGTCTGAGCTGCTGCGAGGCGTGGGAGGGAGGAAGAGTCCCTCCCAGGTGGAGATGGCAGGCAGGCGTGAGAACAATGCAGGGTGGGTGTAGGGGGACAACAATGGTGGGGGGACGGGGTGGAAGGTGAGGAAGCAGGGGGAGCTGGAACAATGCATCAGTGGGACATCACGGCCAGGAGCTGGGAGCCCTGCGTGGGTGTACGCGAGACTGGGAATATGCTTGACAAAGAATGACATTAACAGTGCTGGCAGGGCTACAGCCTCAGGCTGAGAACTGGACCAGAGCAGGAGGCTGTTCCTGCATTTTAAAATAAAAAATAATTGCCTTTGAGTGTTAAAAAATCACTAGCTTGGCTATGCCTTCACTGGAGTCAGTGGTAAAATTCCCACTGGCAGACAAGGGAACAGGGTCACCCCTGGACTCTCTAAAGCAATTGGATGTTCTTGCAGCAACTTTGTGTTTACTCTTCTCTGTTTTTCTGTGTTCTGAGGGGATTTCACACTTTGAAATGCATCTCAATGGATTTTCGAATTAAAATACAAACTGATTCTATATGTAATGAAATTGAGAAAACTGTAAGAAAATGCTGCTCTTCTCTTAAGAAGGTCAGTGCTGAACTGTTCTATAAATGTTAATTTACTCTTCTTCAGAAGACTATTGTTTGCTGTTAGATGTCTGCTATTTAGCAGGGAACTGATACATCATTGTGGAAAATCACTCTAAATGGAGATTGTAGTTTAACCAATACTCTTTTCTCTGGTCAAACAATGATGAAATCTGTAGCACAGCAACGCAGCTGCAAAAGTCAGCTGCATTGGAAGTTGCTGAGAAATTTAAGTGTAGGAGGTGGTTTTAAAAGGTCTTGAAAAATACCTTTGCATGTTGAGAAGTAAGGGCACTGGAAAAGCCTCTGTTACAAGCAGACAAAACACACCTTTGCTCTAGAAAAGGGCCTGCTGATTCAGTCTTGGATCCTGGAGCAAAGTCAAAAATTAAGAGCACATGTGTATCCCAGGAAATTTAAGCTGTGTGGGTTTATGTGTGGGGATGCAAATAATAGCACTAATTGTTTGAAACGGAAAAACTAGAATTCAGATATATTGTTCTGTTATTTCTTAATACTTGATATAATTTTGATACAGAGAATTATCATCATGTAGGTTTTTCTGAATCACTACATATTTTGTTTGGTTTTTTCTTTGTGGTGTTTTTTTGTTTTGTTTGTTTGTTTTGTTTGGTTTTTTTTTTTTTTTTGGTTTTTTTTTTTTTTTTTTTTTTTTTTCTGTAGAAGAAACTCTGCTATGCAATATCAAACTTTTACCCAGGATTTGGGGAGATATTTTTTCCTCTTTGCTCTATGTGTGTAATAGCTATTATCCTAAACTGAAGTTCTACAGCAACAAAAGGAAGTATTTTTAGGTGTGATCTCATTTTGCAAAGGATAGAGTTATTCTAAGTATGCGCTTGTATTTTTCATTGTTTGCAGTAGCCACTAAAAGGTTAGAAAATAAAATGTTTCAGCACTTATTTCAGCATTCTTCTGGGTCTGATCCAAAGGCCATGAAAGTCTATGGGACTGCTTAGCCACTGCTCTTTTTTTGGTGGCATTTTAATGAATTTATAACTCAATGTAACTTTTCCCTTTGTTTTAGTAAAAACTCTCATTTTTAGGCTATACTACTAAAAAAAGTAAGCTGCAAAGTCACAGGTTTTATTTTAAACATTCTTTTAGGGAAGGATATGTGTGGGTTTGAAGGATTTTTACCAGGTATTTTAATCTAGCATATATGGATTACTCCTCGAGTTTCCTCTCCAGGTGCAGAGTCCTTGCAGAGTTATTCCTGCTAGTAAGGGGGATTTGGTGGTCCCAGAGCAGTGCTGAGCCCCAGCCGTGGCACAGCACACCCTTCCCCGCACCCTGGCCTCGCAGATACTCCCATTGCAGACAAATGACAACGGCAGTAAGGAATTTGGAGGCTCTGTAAACTAATTTCTTCAGCAGCCACACCTTTTTATCAGAGGAGGAAATCTAGAGAATTCCAGATCCATGCAAAAACAAGGCAGATGGTGCTAGTGTGGAGCCCAGTGCAGAGCAGTGGGGTGTCTCATGGCCGATTCTAGTGTGGGGGGTTCTGCCAGGGCCAGCACCCCTGGCCCAAGCTAGGTCCCTTGGCAGCAGCTGTGTGATCAACCCTGTGCCCCACAATGGGGAATAAAGGGGAGCTGTAAAGCTCTGACCCTCTCTGAGGGTGCGCATTTTAATCTGTGCTTCCTGAATGATCACATCCTGCAGAACAGTGGGTTTCTGTCAGCCGGGGACCTTCCTCTCTTCTTTCAGGCTCTGGAAGAAGCTGTCCAAGTCTGGCAGCCAGCGGGTTTAGAGAGAAAGCTTATGGGCAGCTTCCAACACCTCTTCTTTTGTTTTCCTTTGGTGCTGGGGAATTTCCATTGCTTCAGTGTCCCTCCCCTTAGACAACCTGGGAGAAGCGAGTTTCCTTCGGCAGGGACAACCTCCGCAGCAGCTGCATTGTTCTGCCCGCGCCCCGGTGGCCGGTGTCAGCCAATCGCCCCATTGTCCGCTGGTGGCTTCCAGCTGCCCTGCGGGATACGTGACAGGGTCCCTGTCAGCAAAAGGCTGAGCCAATATCACCTGATGGTTTGAGTTGCATCAGAGGTCATAAAATAGACCTCAACTGATGAGTATATTCTCAGAAGATTCTCCAGATGCTACATAAAATTTTGAGTTAATGGTGTGTCTCTTAGTAATTCTGAGTTTATTTATGGTGGATGAGGAGTGATCCTTCTGCACCAGATGTATTCTAGAGCAATAGACTCCAAGCTTCTCAGATCCTTCCACCCCACAGGATCAATCTTTTGTCCAAGGCCAGCTTCTGAAAGGTCAGATGACAAAGCAAGAAACTAAAAACTCACTTTAGCATTGTTTTTCTAAAGACCATGCCTCAGACTGTGGTAAATTGTCTCAACTGAGAATACTGAGGATTTTTTCTTTCTAAGACTTCCAGTAGTTGGAAGTTTTATGAACTTTTCATCTCCTGTTTTATAGAATTCTTTTAAAAAGGGGTTTCTTTTAGCCATGACTTAGATTGATTTTGCCTCTTTTCCCAGTGAGCATCTTTTGTTAGTTTCTTCAGCAGCAAATCTGGCTTCACAAGCTTCTGTCTGCTCTTTCCTACACTATGCTGCAATTCACAACCCACTCAGTCCTGAAAAAAATACTGTATATGGAGACTGTGCATAACATCACTGAAATACTCCATGTTCAAAAACAACATTATGTTGCATTTCTTTTTTTACAATTCAACTTAGTTCAGTAGTCATGTGAGTCAGCTTAGCCATGGAGCAGGACATAACCCAGACTTGCTAGCAGAGAATCTGTGGGATAAGTGAAGACTTTTGAGAAAGTTGACAGAATTTTCTGAGTCAGCAGTGCTGACACAGATAACTCATTACTTTCTAAGGAATCAGGGTGGGTACACTGGGGCAGGTGTCTCAAGATTCATTCCATTAAAATGACTGGAATGTGCAACAGTAAAACCCAGTCCTATCCTTTCTGATAAATGTGTCTGTATTGTGTAATAATAATCCTAATGTGTTACCACTTTAGACACCAGTGCAATACTGTTTTTACTGTTGCATGAGGAGATGAGTTTAAACTTGTTAAGAGGAAAAGACAGCAGGGCTCAGAGTCTCTTCACCATCTACATTTGCTGATCATTTATAGAGAGTGTATTGAAATCATATGATTGTGCTATCTTTATTTATCTGACCCATTCCTACCTTTGAAGTGCTGCTTTCATCTGCGTTTTATAATGTACTTGTCTGAAGTCAGTGTATTAGAATGGACTTGTTAAGTAGATTTTTATATTAACAATTGATAGTATATGGAAATAATTTTGGGTTTAAAGTGATTCAGATTTATGGTAAATTCAGTATAATAAGATGATGTCTGACTTTTGTTATTGGGAACATGGTCAGAGACAAGATTTTCTTTTCAGGAAAATCTGTATTCTCCTAGAAATACAGTAAATTGCAATGTTCTTTTTATATGCCAAGGGGTCTGGGGGAGAAGGTTGGATGGTGGTGGGTGTTTTAGGCTTGTTCTTGCTTGTGGGAAAATGTCATTGTTTACCTGACTAGTAATTCAGTACCGTATTGATTAGCCAGCATGAAACAAATTTAATTTCACCCTAGTGAAAGATAGAAAATGTTGGGAACTGTCAAGTGACTGGATGAGGCTCTGCTCTTTTTCTTGTCACAGCTTGTGCTGATTGCAAAGGGAATTGATACCCAGCGATTGAGAAAAATATTTTCTTCTTGTGAATTTTACAGAAAACATTTTTTTACCATTCTGTCAGTTGTTTATTTTTTAAACAGGGTTGGGAGAGCAGGATATTAAAATGCTGCCTTTACTTGCCTTACAAAAATATCAAAAGCAATAGCTTTGTCATATGTTCTATTCCATCTTCTGATTGATTCTAATCTAATACCTGCAGGCAACATAGCAGGAATTGAAAAGAAATAGATATTTCATGTGATTATAGCTCATTCCTTGCCTTCCAAATTGTCTGTAAATTAACTAGGTAATTTGTTATTTCTATACACTTCTTTTTTTAAATAACTGTGTCTTTTATCTTTATCTTTTAAGCAGTGAGAGGTGCTCCTTTACTATGTATCTTTTAATTTTCTGAGTGGACACTGAATTTGTAGAAGACCTAAGTCAGTCTTAACAAACCAAGATATTGCCATTCCTTCTCATATTTAAAGATATATTTTTTTGACAAAATTCACCTGAAAACTACCTTAGTTACAAAGAAGCTTCCTGATATGGCAGGTCCCATAAAGTTATAGGAGCCTGCTTGTATTGTTTTCAGTTTGTTACTGTTCATAATAAGTTCCTGTTGTTTAAAAGACTGATTTCTTGTATACTGGCAAGAATTATGTCCTGATATGAGGTGAGGCTGACTCATCTAGTCTGTTAATTTTATTGTGGCACATGCAAATAGCACAAGCCCCTTCCTGTTTCACTTTAGCTGTGGTGAGATAATAACTGACTTTCTGAAAAATCTTCCTAACAGAAGATGGAAATAAGAAAGAATCCACTTGAGAGTTTTTACTTAATTTTAATTTCTGAATATCCAAAAGACATTTACGGGTGAATGGATTTTCTAAATATGTGAATGTCAGAGGTAATTAAGAGTGATGGTAATAAATCCGCCAAGAGGTTGGAGGTCAGACAGTGATTGGCTGTGGATTTTTGGCTCATTAGAACTGGTGTAGGATGTGCTCTGGAGTGGGAATACAGTGTAGTGGAAGGTAGGGCATGTCTCATTGTTATAGGTGAGGAGTTAAACTCCATGGTCTGGGTTCAATGCTATACACACTTGTGTGATTCTTGTGTGTTTTCTGTAAAAATGTGGCAATTCCTTTCTTTCCACAGGATGTTGGGAGAGACAGATCTCTTACTGTTATGAATTAGGCCTTGATATGAGTATAAAAGCAATCTTTTTTATTTTTTATTTTATGATGCCAGAGTCAATGTATCTTTTAAATATCATTAAATACATATTCATGAAAGTGTGAGCTGACACTATTGTGACACAATTGTTATGCCAAAATTCAGGTGGTAATTCCATCTTCTTTCAGCACTGTTTATCTTTTTTCAAGCTCCTACTGTGAACAGACCTGGCACACTTCCCAGTACAAAATGAAAAAAAAAAAAAAAGCTATTCCTCCATTTTCCTTGTTTGTCATCTTATGGTCGGGAAAGTGGTGAGCACAAGGTTAATACTCCTTTTAAGTGTTACTTATTATCCTGATTTGAGGATTTACATAATACTTTGGCATTCTTAAGGCTCTATATGTAGACATGCAGTAGGGGTACCTATGAGTGTCTGGAGGCTAGTAGTTCTTCTTTTCTTCCTACCTGCAGTGCCTGAGTTTTTCCTGAGTGCTCAAATTAGGGAGAAAGCTCTGGATCTGCTTACACAAAAGCAAGTTTGCAACCTGCTTATTCAGTAAAACATTAGAAAATGTGATGAAGTGGGAGAAGAAAGTTTTTTATAAATTAGCATGGGCTGACCATTCAAAAAGTCAGCTGTCTTCACACATTCATATCCTTGGCTAGTGCTGCCCTCTAGTCTGCACCTGCATTTTAAACACGGGAGAAAAATAATCCCTTTTAAGTCTGAGTGGAGACATGAGTATGAAAGCACTGTGCACAGAAACAGTTCATTTGACATGCTTTTCCAAGTGTGCTGCTGAAAACCAAAGAAATGGTGCATAACACTTGTGTTTTTAAGGTGTTATAGAACATAAAGTAAAATGTGAATTATCAGAGTTAATGTGGAAGAGAAGGAAGCTGGTTCTTTTGCAATAGTTTGAAGATTTTATTTTTATGGAGTTTTACCTAAAAGAAATAAATGAAATAGTTCTATTATAGACTATTTGGCCTCCTACTTGTTACAGAACCACCTTCAATCAGGTGACTTTGTAAGCTGAAGATAGAGAGCTGTGTGTTTGGAAGTTCAGCTACTCAAGGAAAGCAGTCCAGCTGTATCTGTTTTTTGGTTTGTTTTTTTTTTTTGTTCCCCCCCCC
>VXAU01005773.1:51717-63465 GCA_013399695.1 Formicarius rufipectus | reverse complement strand
CCCCCCTTTAATTTTTTGAATATGTATCTAATACTAGAAACTTGTAATTTGAGTAAGTGACAACACATGGGGGACTATATATTCCTATTTCCCTTGATGTAATTTAAAGCCATGTTGCTTGTTTCAACTAAAGGCTTCTTACTAAATTAGAGAGAAATGTAAAAATGCTCACAAATATCTACTTCTGAATAAGTTGCACAGAAATCACTTCATCTAGGGTCATTTTAAATACTTTTCCCCCTCTACCCCCCCCCAAATCAATTGCTGTGACTTTGGAGATGCTACCTCAGTTTGTGATACAATGACTTTGCACACTGTCTTGCTAGAGGGCTTTGTCTGGACTGGTGGTATGTTTGAATAAGGGCAAGGTTCATTTTTTTGTCACTTCCATCTTTTACCAATCTGTTGAAATCAGCAGATCAGCAATAAATAGTACCAAATGCAACAACTGTTTTTAATCTGTGATATGAAACTGTGATTGTAAGGAATTAGATTTCGAGTAAAAGCACACACCATATAATTCATCAAACAGCAGCAGTGGTAACTATTTTTTGTCACTAAGTTTTAAAGTAGAAGCAGAGGCCTAGAGAAATAAAAGTCATTGTTAAAACAGATGGCCCATTGAGACGCTTGTGCTTTCTCTGTTACAAAAAGTTGTTTTTCTCCTCCTGTGCTAGTAAAAATTGTCTGGTCATTATTGTTCTGTTTGCCAGTCTGTATAGTTTTAGCATGGAGAAAAAAGTGAACAGAATGCTATCTCTCCACACCCCTACTCTGTAGCAGCACTTTAGCTAGCACACACTGTGAAAACTATGGTACTTTGCCATTTCAAACAGCTCTTTTGAAATTTCTTTCCAAACTGTGCAGAATTTAGCTTTGAGCCTCTTGACAGTCTATCTACAAGAAAAGGTAGGGTGGTTGGTCTGGTGTGTGTGTATTTTTGTGGCTGGGGGATGCAGAGTCGGGACACAGACCCAGCTTTCCTCCTGGGGAGATATGCAGCTCTGAAAGGCTTGGACTCAGCCTTCTGTTCCTAAGCAGGACATTGCTAAAATATCCCATTTCTGCAGTGTTAAGATCAAGGGCATGTCGGAAATAGAACAGTTTAGGTTGGAAGGGAGTTTTAAAGGTCACAGAGTCCAACCCCCCTGCAATGAGCAGAGTCATCTTCAGCCAGATCAGGTTGCTCAGAGCCCTGTCCAACCTGACCTTGAATGTTTCCAGCGGTGGGGTATCCACTACCTCTATGGGTAACCTGTTTCATTTTTAAACCAACCTTACTGTAAAAAACCTCATTCTTATATTTAAATCAAGCCTTTAAAATCATTACCCCTTGTCCTATCACTACAGATCCTATTGTTGCTGTTTCCATTTCTTCCATACTCTTCCTGCAATTTATTCTGTAATTTAGATGTAGTTTTCCAGTGTATATCCATGAATGTGTATTGTATGCATGTATACCTAGAAATTTTTTTGTTGTATTTGGTACCATGTTATGTGACTGACTGAAATATTTAGAAGTAGATAAAATTAGAAAAAAAAAAAGGAAAAAGCTTGTCCATTTCTAATTGCACCCTCAGTTTTACTGACTGATGTGCATGCCTTCATGCAAAGAATACTGCACAATTAATTTCAAATTTGAAAAGTACTTTTTTTTTTTGACTTTTTTAACACAGAAGAAAAGTTCATTCCACCCCAACGCCCTAACAGCAAGCTATTCCTTTCAGGTTACTACTCAGATTTCCAGAAGCTTAATGTCTGTAATAGTTTTCCTTGCTTGCCAAAAATCTAGTGAGGCCATTACTATTTAAAATACTTAATTTTACATTTCAAGATAGGCAATTAACATTTAAAGTGTATTTGGAGCAGCAAGACATTATTGTATCTGGACAATGTTCTTTGCATGTAAGTTTCCTTCAATGCATCTTTATTGCCTTAATTAAAATATTTAAACTGCCAAAAGTGCTTTTAAGTGTAGGAAGCGCAATCTTTTCCATATCACATTCTATCTAACTTGATTGCATGCTGGTAAAAGGTGTAAATTAATTAACATTATTAACCAGATTTTTTTTCTTTTTAAAATAGCTAAAATTATCAGTAAATTCTTTTTTTTTTGGTATAACTTTTTTTCCAACTAAAGATACTTAAGTAACTTATAGTATTTCTCAATAATCAGTGAGTGTCATCAACACTACCTATTTTAAAAGTAAAATTACTTTTTAAATGTAGATGAAGACATACTCTAAACAGAACATAAACATCTTGTTTCAAGGAGATGCCTACAATGTTCTCATGTATAAAGCTGTATGAAAGGCTGGTATTCTGAATAGGAGTCACTAAGCTGTTTCATGGTCTTCATAGTTGGATTACATAAATTACTTGGATTTGAGCACTGGATGTTGGCCTATTGGCTACTTATTTTGAGGGCTACATGGGAACAGGAAATTTCTTTTTGTTGCTGGGAAACAAAAATTGTGACTAATCAAATCATATTGGTACGTATGCATGAGGAAGTGCAAGGTTTTACGAGGTCCAGGAGGAGGATTCTTCATTCTTTCTAGCTATTAATTTTCCAGAAATTCTTACAAACTTTTCTTCTGAAAAAACTGTAACCAAGCTCAGTCCTGATGAGTACGTTACACAGACTGTCAGTAAAATGGTGTGGGTATTGCTTCAGACAGTGCAGTGCAACCCGGACATGTGGCCTTTTAAAACATGGGTAAGATTTTCCCCTGCTACTGTTAACTTTAATAAAATTAGATGATTTCCTTTCTATTTAATGAGCATATATCGTAAATATCTCTGTTGTTCTAAGCACACCTTGCCATTTTATTTTTATAAGTTCAGGAGTGGCAAAGCTATTACTAAGCATAAAAAGGGAAGTGCAGACTCTCAGCCTGTAATAACACTATGGTATGTGGCATATTTTCACAAGGAATCATTTCAGAAATCAATGGCATCGTGTCCATGCCTTCCATCACCTGGAAACTGGCTTATTAAATTAAGACAAAAAGGTGGGATTTTATTGATTTTAGAACATGGTGGTGTAAGGGAAGTATATGCTTTATAAGTGCATCATGTATTTTATATCCTTCTATGCTTTATTTTCTTTTAAATTTTCATCACTATTAACATATGGATGCTAAGATCCTATGAAGTTTGTAGTTATAACAATAAAATCTTAACTTTTTTAAGATGAGGTAGTCTATATTTTGCTACAGAAATAAAAATTGCTCTTCACCCAAGATTGTCTTTTAATTTAATGTATTTCTGACTGGAGATTAAGAAATACAAAAATCAGGCAGGAACTAGCAAAACTGTCAAAGCCAGTGCTCAAGTCTTTCATTCCTATTTGCAGCTTTGCTTTTCTTCTCCTATCTCATATCTCCTATCCACTCATCTAAATGTAATTTTTTTAAAATTGTTGTTTTGCTACTTAACCTTTTATTTGTTCGTTTTGTTGAAAAATAAATCTAAAAATATTATGGAGAAATGTGGAGTTAAGTATGCAAGCTTGTTATATCATTAGCAACTTCCTATGGACCATATGGTTAAAATGAATTTGAGTCATGAACGCTTCGCAGCATTCCTATGGGATAAATGACAGTATGCAAAGTGCCCACACTACACATATAAAATAAATTAATACTAAATTATAGAACTTTAAGAACTTTAATATTAATTTTTGCTCTTTTGTCTTTAAATATGGGTATGATTTTTAAATTAACCTCTCTTGTAAAAGCACTTCAACTTTACCAAGCAGAGGTAAGTTGGAGAGCATGAGGCTGGTTCAAAGAAATGACTAAGGAGAACTACATGCAACTTCAGCTAAACGAAAGGCTTCAAAAAAACTCTTTACATAGTTTCAAGTTTTTTCTTTCTTGTCTAAAAATTGTTACTAAGCAATTTCGGATTAGATATCAGAATAGAGATGAGGGAAATTCAAAATCAGCAGCAGCAGCTTTAAATTACTGAACAGTAAGAAAAATTAAAGTTGTAGTTAGATTCAGAAATTATTCATGTTTTCCTTTGCTCAATATGTGTTTGGGATGAGTTCCTCAGGCTGGTATCTTCAGGCCAAAGGCAGTGCTTCCATTACAACAATTCTGCAAGTGAAGTGTTTGTTTTTTTTTTTTAAATGAATGATTTCCTGTTTTGTGTCTATCTGAAGTTTAATTGGCATAAGTTTTGCTACATGGTTGATTCACAAATCAGTCTGTATTCCTTGTGATTTCAGTAGTTTCTTCTGAAAGTATGTAATAAATAAATATGTATATATAAAGCCTGTTGAAAGGTGTAGGATATTTTGCAGGCATTGCAGATATGACGGTGTAATTAATTCAATTGCATATGTATGATCCCTGTGACTACAGAAGTACATATTCACAGAATAAAAACCACACTCAAAGGAATCCAGACTGCTTATTTTTATACTTACTGATATCCCAGGGAAAAGGTAAAAAGCAGTTTATAAAACCTGGACAAAAGAAGAATGTAACTTTTTTTATACTCCCTTGGGCTGAATCTCAGCTGAAATAACGGACAGTTTTTGGACTTACTGAAGGAAATTATGAGTGAAGATAAATATCCAGATGTTTGCTGGACAGATGTGTAAGGTTACATTTTGGAAAGCATGAATGCTCTACCTGTGTCTTCTGAGAAGGAAGTTGTAAATAGTAAACCTGCTAGATTTTTATTTCTACAGTTTGGGGAAAAAAGGGGGCTTCAAAGTAAAACTCTTGTTTTACCTTCAATCAAGTATCTCAAGAACAGATGCAGGTTGAACATGCAGATTTGCACAGCATGCAAGCAGAATTTTTTTTAATGGCAATTATGTCTGCATGGCTAACTGGACACCCTTTGTGCATTGTTTTTAGTTCAGGGGAGATGCAGCTCATGGAACTGTCTTAATTTTCCAGCAGTAGGAAATAGGTGTGTCAAGTCAAAAGCTTCCTATTTTCTGTTCCCGTGTTTCAAATTGCTTATTTAAGACAACAAAAAGTTTAAACCTTTACTTTTTCCCTTCTTTCCCCTTGCCTATGCTACGTCCTCCCTTCCCACCTAACATACAGTTCTGTTTATTTTCAAATAAAGAGTTGGAAGTGGTTGCCTGCTTGTACAGCAGCACAGCTCATCTCAGCTTGTGGCTTGCTCTCAAACTTGGGAAGAGGAAAGAAAAGTCTTGTTAAAGTCAAGTAAATAACCTAGCTGCTAGGCAGTAGGAAAAATATTGGATTTGATTGTGTATTATTCCCATATGAGTGAGATATATTTAAAATTGAAAAGGAAACCAGCTCCCCTTAAAATTGAAGTGACAGATTTTCAAAAATTGGCAGCCAATTTTCACATATAATTGTACTTAAAGTAGAAGAGATTTTCCTCTGCTGATGAGGGATAACAGGATCTTGCCACCATACTAGCAGTCAGGCAGGCAAGGCCCCTTCCAGACATAGATGTTGCTGGCCAGATCTTTCTCTCCTTCCTTGGGCTAGAGATCTCCCATGGCCTTCAGGGCCCTGGGGAGGCAGGCAAGGGCTGGAGCTTGCTCTAGTGCATGGGAGGTGATGAACTAATTTTTGTGAACTCCCCCACTCCTTTAGGAGCTCCAAAACAAGCATGTCAAGAGTGAAACTTTTTAAATAAAAAACAAACAAAAAACCACAAAAAAACAAACAAACAAAACCAAACAAAACCCCCAAACAAACAAAAACCNTATTGCAGCATTGTATATTTTTTTCCTTTTTTGGAGAGAGCTAGGATTTTTCATTTGCTTATGTTCCATCAAAAACTAAATATTTTTTTAGTTACATACAGTTTTATATCTATTTGTCAAGTAATACAAGCATCCCTTGAGACATGGGCTACTGAGTGTTAATATAATTGTTGAAAAGTTTCACACATTTTTTTAGTTGGGAATAATACCAAATGTGTAGTGGATTTTTGTGTGAGGTGATAGCACAACATTTTACATATTAATCAAAATAATTCACAGAGCTTACTTCATCTTCCACTTTAGTAGGATATGGTTACTACACAAATAACTTTGGGACGGGAAGTAAGAATAATACTGTAATTAACTGAAATTGCAGGGGAACTTAGGTAGTCAGAATATAATTATGCAAGGCAGAACTCAGTCAGGAAACCAGATTAACTTTCCTGTTCTTTTGAAAAATGCCAGATGATTGCTAATATTTATAAATGGTTTTTACAACTGAGTGATGATGCCTGTGACAAAGGAGCTGCCTTTAAAATTATGCTAAGCAGTTGGTTCCTCTCTGACTCAGTGATAAAGATGCTTCCTCCAGAAGCAGCTGTTAAATTTCCTTCTTGCAAGACAGATTTCCTTAATGGTGTCACATCCTAAGATCAGTCCAATCTCTATTAGTTTATCAGGACTATTTTGATTGTGGTATATCAAAAGTAAAATCAAATTGAAAATGACTGAGTAAAACTTGTTTATTTTAGAAGGAAGAAAAACCACCACCAACAAAACAAAACCAAAAAACCCCACACCCTAGAAGTGCATATGTTGTGTCAGACATTGATGTAGAAAAGTTCAGTGTGGCAGATAAAGCTCAATAGTGAAATGCACAGTTATCTCTAGCTTCCAAAGGATTACTAAATTCCTGCTTACTTCAGTAGAAATCGTTTATATAACCTGTGTCATTGCTGAAAGGATTTGCTGTGTGGTTCAGAAGCAGCACAGCAGAGGTAAAATCAGAAATTAATTGTGCCAGAAGAAATAGAAAACAGGAGTAGCTACTAAATATTGTCAATTAAAATCCAAATGCAGGGAATGATACCTAGTTCAGGAAGAAATTCACTGTATGTGTGATTTGTTCCAAAGAGAGCTTTGAACTGCTAATGGAAACCAAAGTATTGTAGCCCCCAAGTCTGACTGAGGTGAAGGTTGTACTGGCAGCAGCTTTAAATGCTAAATATTAACATGGTCAAAAGAGCCAGTGTGGCCCTGTTGTATGCAACATATATATTCCCTACACAAACCACAGCAACTTGCATTGTAAGCTTGGTGTTATTCTCAAGGCCAGTCGTGAATTTCACCTTAGATTATTTTATTCATTTTCTTATTATTCATAAAATGGTGTTTGCAGTACTTTGAAGGATGTGAAAATTAAGTCATTGACTACTATGTTAAACTTTGAAACAGATTATAGTTTTTAGTTGCTTTGAGACTGGTATTTATTTTAAAGTAAAACTTAATCTTTTTTCTTTTACGTTTGTATTTTATCCATAACTGAGATTAACTCCATGAATTCTATGTAATCCATTGGGTTGATATACTACATTTGCAATGTGATGACCATTTAATATGTTATTTTGTAAAAGAGAGCATGATGTTATACTGTTTACAGTTTAGTATAAAGTACTTATATTACTGTAATCTGACAATATTATTTGCATAGCAAATAAAAATTATTAATTCTACACCTAATTTTACCACATTGAGTGAGTCTACAGGGTAAAATCCCAAGAAATCCTCTGCCCTCTTAATGCTTTTGAGGGATTTGTTCTGCTTCTGGCATGTATGTTTTTTAAGGAAGTAAGTTTTCAGCAAGCAGTATTGTTTACATTACATGCCTGGGGGACAGTCTTTATGGTCAGTTAGCATTGTGAACTCAAGGTCTGAGATGTGACAATTCTGTACCTTACTTGAAGAAAAACTAGCCCAAAGGTTACTTCTGTCTTTGTGGATTCCCACAGTGATAAGCAGATCAGCAGAGAGATACAAAACTTCATACTCTCTGGAGTGAGTCTGATATCGCAAGTGGTATTTCTGAGGGAAGTACTTGCCAAAACTATAAAGAAAATGTTTTTAGAGGGACCCTTGTTCCTGACATTTATGCAAGGACACAATTCACCATGAACCTTTTAGTCATCCTGTTTCTTTAGAGAAAAATAAAAGGGGCATTTTCATCCTGGTCTCTTGGCATTTTTGTGGCAAAATAATAGTTCAACTGCACAGGTCCACTCCTCATCTGAAATATGAGTAAACCCTGGAGCTGAAATAGTCTGTGCTCACTGCATATTTCTACAAGGATGCAGGACTATTGCCATTGTTACGTTGAACCTAAACCCAGCGTCCACAAATGAAAGAAATAGATAAAAATACTTATAGAAGGTCAGTGGTTATGGTATAAATGTACCAAAGATCACGTTAGAAAATATATGTTGCATAACTGTTGGTTGTTACAATAGGTTTTAAAATACTTACACTTTGAAATGGCCCTCACTCATTTCATAGTTGGGAAATATTCCTTTGGGAGCAATGGCAGGATGTTTTCTGTTAATCTCATTTAACTAGAAAAGGAAAAACTTTTTTAGCCATTTTTTTTTCTTTCTCCCTGTAACTAGGTAATAAACTTGTATCTAAAAAAACACTTGTTAGAAAGTGCTGTTATCTGTTTAAAATTTACGGAAGCACTGTATTTTAATGGTACAATAACTAATGCTCAATTATAGAGGAATTCCGCCGGAAGAACAAGTCATGACTGCAAGTGCCAAATAAATCTAGTGGTGTGACACGGATAGTAAAATTTCATAACAATGGTAATTGGAGGCCTATGTTTTCAAAGCAGATTGTGCTGATAGTACTACAGCTGGCCTGGCCATGTTTGATTTGGTGTATATGTGAGGTATAATGTTACTAAACTACTGAGGGTTGAACAGGGTAATTCACTGTATATGAGGTGAAGACTCATAAAGTTATGTCTGGATTAACTACTTAAAAGAAAAAATGGTATTGTGGCTATGCAATGGTATATAAAAAGTGAAGTACCTGGGATTGATATCCCTAACTGCAGTGTTGTAACCCAGACACGTGACTATCAAAATAAAGCAAGACACTTTTGTAATGTTGTATCAGAAGAAAAAATATTTAAAAATTGGAGGTGAGAGACCAACATGGAGAACCCTTTTCCAAAAAAGAACAACGTAGAGAATTAATTTAAAAACTGAATTACCACAGGAGGTCTCTAGGTGTAGCATATAGGACAAGAGTTGCAACTCCACTAATACTGGCAATTACAAGACTGTTTACTTTTTTCATATTCAAAATTGCCTCCATGTCCTTGTATTTTGCTATTTGTTACCCTAAAGATTCTTAAATATTTCGAAGTTAACACTATTGTTTTCAGAAAAGATGTCTAAGTGCTCATATATTTACTATATCATTAAATAGAACAAAATATTAATTTATTCTTTTAGACAATTTAAAAAGACTTTCGCTTGCTGAAAGTTCTGAATACAAATCTGCTACAGGTCTTAATGCACTTTATTGCATTTTTACTTTTAAATTTTGAGAAAAAATATTCCATACCTCTCTTTCTATCATGATTTAATTTTTTTTTTGCAAAGCACCTGGTAAAAATGCTCATCTGACTTCTAAAGGAAGTCCGTTCCTCATTTCCACTATGTAAATATAATGGATTAAAGAACTAAAGTTTTCTTCCAATTTCAGATTTCCAGTTAAATGGACAGTCCTAGCAATAGAAGACATGTTTTTTAATGAAACAAGATTAATTGCTTTTAGGAGTATAAGTGTTTTAGATGAGAGATTTTTCATTGTTTTCATTTTATAAGTGAATCAGAAACTTTAATTTTCTTCTTGAGTGAAGCAACGTCATGTCTTCTATGCGCATGATTTGCAATTATATGAATTCCATACAGGATGCACAAAATAAGATTATTTTTCATCTTTAAGAAACTGAAGAAATGAAGGCCTGGGTAATTCACTTTGCACTTTGTTATTGAATATAGGTGACGTAAGAAGAATAAATAAAAATAGTATATCAGAAATAACTCATCATTTGATTGCTGGAAGTATTAATTCTATAGCACAGCACAGAGAGTAATTACTGCAGTGAATGATTATTTATCAGTGTCTTGGATATGGTGATGACACTGACATTTTAGAAGAACATGTGTAGAATTTGAATTTGGTTTAACAGAATGTATTTAATGTTCAATCATATATTGATTTTAAAATAGCAATTATTCACTCTATGGCAAGTACCAAATCCTAGATTTTAAAGTTCTAGATTTCAAAATTAATTATCAAGGTACATAAGTCTATTGAAATAACATAATTTTGAGAGAAGACTACACAAAGCTTATATTTAACCATATCTGTTTTGTCTGAGTGTGTTGACAAGTGTGTTCCAATTCATGTCCATTTGAGAGCTGGGTACATTAGGACCATAGGGGAATAACTCTCCACTGGTTCTGTGGATCAAGTGAAAAACCCTTCCATTGTTTGAAGTACCAGTTGTTTTGGAAATCTGAAAATTAGGTGACTTAAGGAAACAGTACAAACGGGGCTGAGCTTGTGGTGGAGAAAGAAACAGGCATGGCAAAGAAATAAGATGTTTCTAGTTTGCATAAGTTAGTTGGACAAGAGACTGTGAACTGTTGCACAGTAAGGAGTAATGAGTGTTGTTGCTGTTGCATGAGAAATTAGGGGGTCATTTGAGTTGGAGCCTCATGTGGAAAAAGTCAACGGAAATATTACTGGGGGTGTGCTGAGGCTGGCTTAGGAGGAAGGGCCTTTCCCTCACTGCTCTGTGACTTGTAATGTACTTTACATCCAGCTGTAGTGGAGGAAGTATGGAAAAATCATCTTTGCAGGAAGAAATGTTTTTGAACCTGTGCACATTTAATAGATGGCTATTTTTATATGTTCATGACATTATAATTATAAAGAATATTTCCTATTATAAACTGTTTACTTGAGACAAAGACCTTTAGACAGTCTGAGGGGAGAGACCACTACAGTAAGAAAATGAATTGCTTCTTTATAATATATCTTTAAAGTTTAAAGTAGTCATGCAACTGTTGATTCAAAAAGACATTCTGATAGTGTCCTGAAAATGTGAGAGCATCCCTGTGATTTTCTGTGTATATATGTTTGACCTGAGCATCAACTTCTGATATGTTTTTTAAAGTTTGCATTTAAGGGTGAACTATTTTTTCCGAGAGATTGAAGGATGTTTTCTCCTACCGAATAACTCTCTTCTGTGCTAACTGCTTTTGTGGAATTAACTGCTGTTTGTGGAGATGTACTTTCTCTAGCTATTTTGTTTCTTATAGCCATTGAAAAAAAACCTCTTATTGCAAGCCCCAAGACTCTGAAAAAGCAGGATTAGTTTGTGTTAAATTTACCTCCCCTGGTTTGCAGTATGCCAGTTAGCTAGGGTAATTCTACACAACCTGTGGTCTCCTAGGCAAGTCTTCACACTTGGTAACTGGTACCTTATATTGCTTTAAGCAATAACTAATCTATTCACCATGGAAACATAGAATATATGCCCCCTCTGAAAGCACCCTGTGCTGACTGTTTCGCTGCCTGTGGAAGAGTTTGATGATGGATTAAGAGAACATACCTTAGAGCAACCTTCAAAATTTATGTTGTACAGAATCATTATGAAGCTTTTGGGAATGGTGTTAATTAATAAAGGCTGATACATAATTGCTAGTATTCTCTTTGTAAAGGTAAAGTGATTCAAAAATTTTGGTTTTATAAAAGCATTTTTGTGTGTGTGAAATAGGTCTAAAGAGAGAAAAATATGGTTTTGTACAGCATGAAGGTTCTTTTATAACTGCTGGGTTCTTCCTTGATGGTAACACATGTATGTATTTCTGAATGAAAGACTTTGCCAGTTGCTCAATATTCCAGATGCGTTTATTATGAATTAGTAAAGTACCATTAATGTTCTCTCTCTCTCTCTCTCT
>VXAU01005773.1:14441-51712 GCA_013399695.1 Formicarius rufipectus | reverse complement strand
TTTCCCTCTCTCTCCCTTTTTTTTTTTTTTTTTTTTTTTTTTTTTTTTTTTTTTTGTGGCAGGTCAATGTTAATTAAGCTTGTTTCCTTACTGTTAAATTGTCCATCATGTGAAGGATTTGTTTCATTCATCTATTCTCGCACTGGCCAAAAAAAAAAAGCCAAAGGAAAAAACCCAGCAAATTCTAATTTAAGACAGGTTAGCCCCCACATCTGTACATAGTAAATGGAAATGGCAGGGACAAAATCTTCATTCCTTTTGTCTTACTGAACTTCAGAAGCAGTAGTCTTTGGTTTAATAAAGGTTCTGTCCTCCAGCTGGATTTGTGAAAGGAAATGCTCCCACACAGAGCTGATTAAAAGTAATCATTCTTTTATGTGAACATGTTATACCTATCTCGATCTTATGGTACTTGATACAGTGAATACAGTCTAGTAGTCATCGTTATTTTATAAAAGTGAACAGTTTAGTCTGTGATGTCTCAGTACCCTGACATATTACAGACTTCTATTTATCATTTAAATAATTTGCACTGTATAGCACTTGAGGTTTCTTTATGTTACTGATTTCTGTATTCACTTTGAAACAATCTAAATTCCTTATGCCTTTTGCAGTAAATGACCAATAAATGCTTCTTGCACATTGAGCATTTTAGAGTAAAGAATATTCCTTTTTTTATTAGTAATTGTACAGCAGATTATTTGTGGTGAAAAAATATCCATTCTTTTCCTAAGGCAGAAACCCAAATTCCTGTCTGTTTTGCGGATGTTAAAAATCCCTTGACACTCAAAGAAGAAGAGTGGGAGTATTAACTCTCAGGAACCCTTGGCTGAATATCCATGAAGAGAGTCTTCCTCCTCCCTGCACAAGGGACTAAACTTATTAGGAATGCTTGCTGTGAAAGAAACACTTTTTGTAATCTTAATAAATAAAATAAGTTTAGGAGCATTTTCTTAAGCAGGAGGGGAGGATTAGACATATGTTCAACATTTTATTTTATTAAGAAATATACAGAAAAGGGCAGATTATCTGAGGATTTGTCCAAGCTTCTAAGCATGAACTGCTTTGGGGGAAATGACTGTAAAAATAATTTTCCCTACCTATTTTTAATATTTTCAACTATTTTTAATATTTGATAACTGCAATGGAACGAAAAATATAATATTTCTCTCTCTTCCAAACGATATATGCAATGAATAGCCAAACCACTTGCACTGTAAAAATCAAAAGATCCTTGGAAGTAGCTTTTAACATGGTAGCAAAGAACTTCTTAATTATTAGAAATGACAGGAGTTTTTCAGTCAGGGTGACCACTCCACATAATGAAATACCATTAGTGACTGGCACATAAGAATAAAGGGTCTTACACTTTAAATTCAGTATAATCAGAGCCTTAATTAATGCTTTTAATTAGTCCACCTTGCAAACTTGTATGGATTTTGCAGATTTGCAAATTTTTCCAAATATGTAAAGGTATAATCTCCCCAGCTCCAAGAGTTTATAAATCCAAAGTGGTTCTTGGAGGTGTGGGTTATCTCAGCTGACACAGACCTGGAAGGTAGCAGGAGATGGGGCTACTGTGCCTATGGGAATTGCTGGCCGCTCTCGCTTGAGCCAAGGGCTTTGTGTGCTCTGGTTGTTAAGACAAACAGGGAAAGCGAGTGCCGAGAGAGACCGCCCTGCCGAGCTGCGGATAGATGTTATTATTTTTAAGAAGAAGCCCTCTGGTGATATAACAGGGCTGACCCTGTTAGCAGAGGCTTCATAAATCTTTCTCAAGTGAAAGTTCCTGGCTGTGCAGGTTGGAGGGCAGACAAAAGAATCAAAAGAGCCAGGATGTGAAGTCTCTGTACTGTACATGTGAGGGCTGCCTATGGGACTCTGCAATAATACAACAATAGCCAAGATTGCAAGGAACAGCTTCAGTTCACTGCCTGCTTTCAACTGCTTCTAATAACAGTTTTAATTTTAGATTCCTCATGGCCTTCTGCATAAAATCTTAAAACTGTAATGATTCTTTACCAAGGAAAAAAAAGAAAGAAATACCATCACAATCTCAGCTTAGAAAATTCTCTCATTTCTCTCTTAGTAATATAGTAATAATTAAAGACAGTGATTAGAAAATACAAAAAGATTTGGCTACAATATAAATATATTTGATTCACTTTGACTTTCCATGTATTTGCTGTGCTGTGATGAAAAGATCTTTTATATAATGTATTACCTGTCACCTACAGGAGACCTTTTTAATCTTGTTATCATCTGTTAATCATTTGAGTTAGATACTTTGCAATACAGGATCTTCTCAAAGCTGACTGAAAAAGCCTCCTTGGAGCATACTGATGACATACCAATCTCACAGTCCAGAATGAAACTGAGAAACTTTCTTTGTGGTTAATACTTGCACCTGTTCAAACATGATATATGTCTATGGAATATACATAGCCTTTCTTACTCTATCAATTTTGAAGCCATAGATCTTGGTGTTTGCCAGCTGTGTACTGGTGACCCTGCAAATGGAATAAATACTTTTCAAGTCCAAAAATCACAAGACTTCAGCCGTTTGAGCTAACTGGGCTTACAGTAGCATTTAGGGATTTTGCATTGAAGAAGGTATTAGGGATGACATAATCCCTATTGCTGGGCTGTACCTAAAGCTTTTTTTTTATCCCTCTGCACGGTTGTGCATAAACAGAAATCAGTTGTGTTGCCCTGGAATCCATAGTTCTTGTGCAAGAAGAACGGGAGGAGTGAAAGCATAATATTTAGACAAGTATGCAGGGCTATCTTTAAAGCCATTAGAATTTAATAGGGAGACTTACATTTTTGTACTTGGAGCTAGGACAGGAACAGAATGTATGCTGGTAGAATTTATGTGCTGTAGTATTTCTAGGGCAAGTTCTACTTTTTTTATTTGCTATTTTAATATTTCTGCATACCATCAGTCCCCCAAGTGGAAAATTTACATGTGGTGAAACATTATGGAAACAAACGAGCAAGTCTTGATTGGCTTTGCAATTTACTTAAAATGTTGGCAAGAGCTTCGATTAAAGGTTTAGAGTCACACAGGCTTAATCAAAAAGAAATTAAAATGCTGTGAAAAAGCTGCTCAGGATTCCCTTACAGAAACCAGAATTGTCAAGAGCTAATTTTGTGTGTTTATATCAAGAGCAGGAGAAAGGAATGGAAAATAGAACATAATGGACAGTTGAAATGTAATCAATACATTTGTGTGTCAGCATACTCACAGAAAATAGGAAAAATGTACATGCTGTAGATCTGTGAGCTTGGAGCAATACTGGCCACTGGAAGACCCTGCCTGATCTGATTGACAGGCAGAGTTATCACCCTTGTGGGTGTAGCCTTGTGACATGAGGTTGGAATGAATGAGGACAACCCTAATAATTGTTAATGGGGGATACTTAATGTTCCTCCACAGTAAAGCTGCTCAGACTTTATATCCTTATGTTACAACCTATGCTCTTTTGTTCAGTAGTTCAGAAAATTCTTACTGTCCATTTTTGAATTTTTAGGCAACTCATTAAACCTAACTAAAATCAGATTGTGTTTTTCTCCTTGTGACTTGAGTTGTCATTATCAGGCATGCAAGTTCTACACTGAAATGCACTTTAATTACATACCAGGGAATAAATAGGAAAGTAGTCTAATAAGTTCAGATTGGAAGAAAAAAATGGGAAAAATAGGAAAAATTTGACAGAAAAATTCTCTGCATTAAGGATTTAGCCAGTCACACTCTTTTACCCAATCTTTTACAGTTTAGCACACAAAGTGAAAAGTAGCATTTCAGGTAAAGAACTTCATTATTTCCTAAGTGAATATGACATAATTTGTGCTAGTCATTGTTGGTATTTTATTTTTGTGGCCATAGCAAAATTCACAAATGTGCAGATCTGAAAATAATTTAGCCCAGTAAGTCTGATTTTAGGATTCCCTGACACTCATGTGCTTTCAAGTCTGTTTCAAATAAATAAATAAATAAAAATCCAGTTTCTAGTATTTGAATTTATAGAATATTCAAATGGAAAATAAACCCCAATCATTTCACTAGGAAGATGTATTGCTGGGACATCTAATCATTTACTTTTTAAGGGTACCAGCCTTTAATGTGTTTGAAGCTCTTTTGTATTTTTGTCAGGTATTTCACAGTTTTAACTGAATCTTAAATATGCTAAACGTATGATTCCAGTGGACTCTGCACAGACAATAGCTTATAACAATTAGGAGAAAATCAAGGTCCTACATCTTGGCATGTATGTTGCTGCCATACTGGGATATTGGGAGATCTTTATTTTATCCAGCTACAGACCTCTTGTATTATGGGGAGCATAATCAACCAATTGTGTGCTAGTAACAACTGTTCTGCGTATCACATCATATTTCTGTATTTCAGTTCCCAACAAGGGTAGAAGGTCCCCATGTTTTACTGTACTGAACTCTACCTGTTCAGTTCTCAAAGCCAATTTCAGAGGAGTTGTGTTCTAATTCATAGTAATTGCAAAAACAACAGAAAAGAAATCACGTTCTCCTGCCAAAGAGGAACAAAGCAAGGCATTGAACAGAAAATCCATCAGTGTTCTCACTTCCTCAGTGTCTGTGGCCCTGGTATGGAATTGTGCGAAATAAATTACATTCTTTTTAAGATATCTTTATGAGCAAACTACTCCGATGATAGTCATAGTCCCTTAAAAAAGTCAAAGGTTCTTTTGACAATAACAATTTAGATGCTTTGATAGAGAGATTGATTTAGCAGGAAACCATTTTTATATACAATTGCCCGGAGTTCATATTGTAGGCTGTGGATGCCACATATGAATACGTATACTATGCAAGTGATTCTGCAAAATACATTGACTCTTTAAATCCTGTGAAAAATGGACACAGCCCATCGCCAGCTTTCAAGTATACATTCATTTACTAAGTGTTCAGAAAACACCAGGTAGGTCAAATCCTGCTTTGGCAACAAATTTCATGGAATTGCTCAATACATTTTTTATGACAAAAGTGACGAGGTTATAGGGAGGAACCATGAAAAAAAGCAGAATGAAATGGCTTTTGATATGCTTTCTATCCAACCTTTAGGTAGTCACTCTTGAGAGTTGAATGAAGAAAGAGACCATCTTGAGTTAATCAAAGTCATTGCTAGAGGTTTAAATACTGTTGCACACAAATAATTTTTTATTCAAACTGATTTGAGAGAGTCTGCACTTAATATAAAAAGCAGGCTTTTCTGCTGGCACAGGAGTGAGAACAGCAGTATGATCTACAATGACAGCACGTGACATGTCCAGTGTCCTAGGATCCAGTGGTTGTTTTGCTTGGCCACTGTCACACAGCAAATTCTGTAGTGTTTTGTACCCCATAGAGTGTGCTGGTGGCAAGATCTGAAGTCACTCAGCAGACAGAGAATCAACAACCATTCAGCATGTTGCTTGCATGTGCTTGACTATACTGTTTTCTGTAAGGTTTATTAGCTGCTTGCATTATTTTTTTTTTTGTAGTAAGCATTGCACTTTCTGATGCAGAACAAGTTTAGACAGCAATAAAAAGAGATTTTGTCCTGCTTTGTGTGGTTTTAACTGTGTTTAAAAGTGGAAGCACATGACTGTTTATTGAGTTGCATTGATTTTAATGAGTTTTCAACAGCTCATCTTGGCTATTTTTTTAAAAAAGGTTTAAAAAAGGTTGCAATTTCAGAGTGAAATTTTCTCCCTAAAGCATCTCTGTTCAGATTTCCTTTTTCCTCTTTATTGGCAAAAGTTGGCCTACTGTTTGTTTCTCAGTACTTGAAAATACGGCTTAAATACCCATGTTTGCTTAAAATAATTTCCAGTTGTGTGTACTGGATCTTCTGTGTCTGCACCTGTGAAAAAGAGACAGAAAACTAGAGTTGAATGCTCACCCATTAGTGAATGAAATTCCATTTTGAGCTGTACAGTGATTCATATGTAATGTTTTTGCATGGCCCTTACAACTAGAATATCTCATTACCTCACAAATGATATTAAATATTTCCTCCCAATGGGACATTTTCTTTTCACAGTACCTTTTGCAAATATCAATTTAAAAAGAAAATTATATATATTTCAATGCATCTTTCATTTCAGTGTTTGTTGAAAGAATTTTAACAGAGAAAACCAATTTCATTATAAATCCTGTCTTTATTACAAATAATGTGCTTCTAGGAAACTGAGAAGCACTATGAAGTACCATTTCATGGATGACTCTATTTCATGGTTTCTATTGTACTGCTTCTTATTTTACCTTATGTGTAAAAAGCTCCTGCAAGAGAAGGCATGTATATACCAGTTAGATCAAAGCTGGGATTTTTCAGTAAGCAGTAATTCATGAATGCCTGTTAAAACTGACAATTTAAATTTGCAATGACAAAGAATGTCAAGAATTTTCTTACCATAAAAGACCCAGGCATTGTTTTTGTTTGCATGTTTTGATGCATCATATGTATCTGTAGCAAAAGGAAGATGCCTTTTCTTCTAATGTCTTTATTGTCTGTGGTAGGAAGCAGCAAACAAGTACTGGGAGTTAATCTCCACACCTCCCACTCATCTTTTCTCCAACACTCACTCACATCCATATAAGCCCATCCACTGCCAGCAGGTCAAGGGAGCTGATTCTCTCCCTTACACTTCTGCTCTGGTGAGACCTCACCTGGAGTGCTGCAACCAGCTCTGGGGCCCTCAGCACAAAAAGACGTGAACCTGTTGGATTGAGTCTGGAAGAGACATCAAGTTGATTAGAGGGATGGAGCATCTCTCCTACAAGGAAAGGCTGAGACAATTGGGGTTGTCCAGCCTGGAGAAGAGAAGGCTCTGATGTGACCTATTGAAGCCTTTCAGTACCTGAAGGAGGCCTACAAAAAAGTTGGAGAGGCATTGTGTCCAAGGGCATGTAGTGATAGGACAATGGGGAAATGACTTAAAACTGAAAGAGAGTTTAGATTAGATATAAAGAAGAAGTTCTTTACTGTGAGGGTGGTGGAGCTCTGGAGCAGGTTGTCCGGAGAAGCTGTGGTTGCCCCATCCTGGAGGTGTTCAAAGCCAAGTTGGATGGACTGTGAGTAACTTTGTGTAGTAGAAGGTGTCATTACCTGTGACAGGGGTGTTGGAACTTAGATGATCTTTAAGGTCCCTTCCAACCCAAACCATTCTATGATTATATGATTTCTTTTATCCCCTCTTCCATTGACTCAACATATGAATATTTTGTGGGAACACATATTACTATTACTCATAGTTGATTTCCTTATAAGGAACACTTGGCTATGATTAAGTCCATAGTAATATTCAAAGGAAAAAGTGTAGATGCATCTTACATGATGCATCTAGATAAATCTTACATACAGATTTTTTTTAGGTGCCTGAGTTGATTTGTAACTGTCTGAAACTTTACACAGATGAAAGATGAGCTGAGAGTGGTCACCAAGGAAGACTTGCATGAACAAATATTTGTTCAAGGAATTAAAAAAGAACTAAAAGTATGCCAAAGAGCAGGGTACCTTTACTATGAATATATATATGCATCTCTCAACATTTTTGTCATTTGCAGTTAATCTATTTTCCTTTCTCCTTTGTATAAGATTCTTGGCTGCACGTCTGTGGTGAGTTTCAAGAGATGGTTCTATTGTGTTTTGGTTGGTCTTTAAGTGTGCAAAATTTTACAAATATTAACTCTTCTACAATGACAAGCAGTTGAAATCTTGAGTTGCATTTTGGAGGAAGTCCACATTCACAGTCTGATCCAAGACTGCATCAGATTCACAGTCCAGGGATCATTACACCTACTGTTACTGTTTGCACCGTGACTAACACCTCTTGCCATCACAGCAGTCAAGAGCATGTCAGTCATCAGTATCCAACAGGATGACTGAAGTACTTTAAGCAGCAACTTTCAGGTGAGGCATCCTGTTTTCCCATCCAAGGTACAGATCTTGGGACTGCAGGGGAATGATAAAGCATAGAATAGCTTGTTTTACATATAGTTTCAGTTGTCTTAATTTCATAACACTGCCTGCCCTTCTGGGCATCCATGCCTTTCCCTATGAGTGTGCTGATGTATTAAAGCGCTCTCTGAACTTCATGCATGACTGTTATGTGTTTCTGTGCTCACAGTTGTTAGCACTGTATTTTTATAACTAGGTCTAAGTGCTGTCCATGCTGGGAAAAACAGGGGTTAAAAGGAAAACTAAACAGATGACAGAGCCAAGGATGACAGTCTACTTCTTTTGTTTTACAATCCCAGCCAAAAACTAATCCAGTGAGCTGAATTACCCTGCTGAATGTTGTCAGGAGTGCCAGAGTGAGCAGGCGTGTGTGTGTGGGTGTACAGGAGGACGGAGGGGAAGAGCAACTGAAGAGGGACTTGGGATCATTGCTTTGCTTAGAGCAAACAACCAGATGGGCTTTGCCGTGTGGTCTGACTTCTCCCTGGAGCTCTGCTCCCCTTCCCACAGAAAACATTTCCTTTCCTGGCCTCCAGACACAAGCTAAAGCAGGTCTTCCCACTTTGGGTGAATCGAACACAGCCAGGGTGGCACAAGGAGAATCCCTATGGGGCAGGAATTGGCAGAATTGCATGTCCTTCTGTAAATACTCACATTTCCATTATTTTTGATGGACACACGTTATTCAGCACTGCCAGGAGAATCACCAGGTCTGCGGAAAGAGCTCTTGGCTTCCCACTGCAGCAACAGGCGAGTGCTACCCCCAGGTACCACTGGCAGAGATGAAGCATCACCAACTCCTCCGAGGGCTTTGGAGGAGGCAAGGTGAGAAGAAAATATGTCTCAGGCTTTTAAGAGGTGCAAGTTGCTGAACCAAAGCTGCTGATTGAAGAGAAATAGCTGCCAATTCACAGGGCTGGTAGGAAGAGGGGATGAAAGTAGGGCCTGATAGGATCTGCAGGAGAGTTCCAGATACCAAAATGTCTTTCTGGTTTTCTTCTGTTTCCCATTTCTTCCAAGATACATTTTCACTGATTGCCAAGCATTTTCCACAGAATTTTGTTGGGATTTCTGTATTATTTGGCTTCTGAGAAAGTGATGGGTTGGGTGTTTTTGGTTTTATGATCTTTTTTTTTTTGTGGGGGTTTGGTTTGGTTTAGTTTGGTTTTTTTCCCCCTGTTTGTTTGCTGTCATAAAAGTTTCAGTAGTTGTCCTGTTACTCCATCAAAAATGTGCTACTGGAGCTTTAATTCCTTGGCATCCTACTAGAGGGGAAGGGAAATTAATTCAGAATTTGTTCAGTAGTGACTCTGATAGTGTGTTGCCATTCTGTAGTACACTGCTGCAGAGTCAACAGCTTTAATTTTGTTTGAGTTTATGCTCATGTGGAACTTTTGGACAAGATGTACAAGATCGGGAACATAAAATGTGCCAAAGTTGGTTTTCTGTGCTGGCTTGAAATCACTTCTGTCTTAAAAACATTCCGTATAGTCTGATCCAATACTTTTTTAGGTGACTGTGAAGATCTGAAGTAAAATTACAGGGCATGATACCCTGGGATGACAGTTTTTCCTAGATAAGAAGGGGTAGATGTAGGGTGTGGCTACAGGGTTGTCTTCTGTGAGAAGATGCCAGAAGTGTCCTCCATGTCTGACAGAGCCAATGCCATCCAGCTCCATAATGAACTCACTGCTGTCCAAGGACGAGCTAGTCAGTGACAGAGGTAGTGCCTCTGGGATAACCAATTCATTTTGATTCATAATAAAATTAAACTAAGTTGCCTGAGTCTGGTTTGCCCATGGCAGTAGTTAATAAGTGATCTCTCCCTGTCCATGTCCTGACCCACGAGCTTTTTGTTATATTTTCTGTTCTCTGTCCAGCTGAAGAGGGAAGTGATAGAGTGGCTTTGGTGGGCACATAACCCACAAACAAATAATTTAATTCTCTAGGGGGCAGAATGTTGACTTGTCAGTGCAAAATTTTAAGAGTGTAAAGAGCAGCCTCTGGCCAGGTCTGGGAAGCATCAGCAGATGCTGGTACCCTTACATGTTGTTACCATTGCGTTTTCTAAAATTGTATTCTCCTTTACCTCTCAATGGAACAAAAGCACTTAGTTTGCTTGCTGGATATTTGTAGTTAAAATGCTTGATGTAAAATTAAGCTTAGTAGAATGCAGAAAGTAACCTCAAATAGGACTAAAAGATGTGTAAGTAGCCATAATTATTTCACATTTAAAATATATCACTGAAGAATTAAAGAATTGCAAAATAACCCTTTTCCCAAGCAGATTTTGGTTAAAAAAACCCCAATCATTTAACTTTAAATTTCTAGTAGGTGCTGTTACTATGTTCATTCCTGCAACATATGAGAAAAGCCTCCTCATAAACATATAAGATGTATTTCTAGTGGCCCAGCAGAACAGAATAAATATGTCTGGTTTTTGTTAGCAATGACTACTAGCTGTTTGAAAAAATTCATAATATAAAGGCACTCAGAAGGAAAATAAATATTTTATCTCTTTTTTCCTAATTTAAAGTTGAAAAGTACAGCTTCTTCTGTCCACAATAAATTCAGATTTCCTAGAAAGACACACAGATTCTTTTGCACTTATCTTTCAATTTTGTCTTCAATAACACTTCCAAACCACAGTACAACATAAATTATTATTTATACAGAACATAATAAAAACCTTTCCTTTACAATCAGGTATTTGTTATTTCTGAGTAGACCAAAAGCAGAGATGTGAGGAATTATCCTTTGTAGGAAGGTAGGATTTCTGCTTAGCCATTTGTAAGAATGGAAAGGGTTTCTGTTTCAAGCCTCTGCTTGCTTTTATATCACTCCAATCTCTGCTGCTAAAGTCACCAAGTAATGAACATTGTTTAGTGCTGACTGGTGGGTTTTGGAGACAGAAAGATGTGATCCTTAGAAGACATAATGAAGGATCAGACTGGAGCAAATCTTGCAAAAAGCTGTTTGAGTCGTTCAGATTTGAGAAGAAAGCTGACACTATGTTTTCTTACATCAGACAATGGAGTTGGCCTGTGCCATCTCCAGAACTGTGACTATGGAGATGATACACAAAGGAAGTGTCTTCTCTTCAAAGCTGCATGAAATTTCGGTTTGTCATATTTGTACTCCCAGCAAAATGACCAAGTGTTTAATTGCTAACCCAGATTTGTTTTACTCCTCCACAACAGATATCCTGGCTATTTTTGCCAGCCTACGAAACACCTTTTGTGTTTTGACAGAGGAAGTACTGCACAATCTACTGAGACAGAAAGCTAAAAAGTCCAGCTCCTTTCTTTTTCCTGGGAGCCTTTGGGTATGCATATGTCCTCACAGAAGGACTGGAGGACTTGGCCAGAAATGCCACAATTGTGGATAGATTTTGGAGGAACAATCTGTGAGGATAAGCAGGGTCTCCTGGGAATGGCAGCATTGGGCCCCTTTGGGCTCAGAAGGCGTTTCCCACAGCCCAGGGAAAAGTCTGTTTTCCAAAGTGTCTTCCCTCTTGAACTGGGGTATAAACAGTTTATCTGTTGCCTGATGAGGGGAATGGCTGCCGCAGGAGATAAAAAAAGAGATTCAGGCTTCATTCCATATGCAGAGGATTATCTGTGACTTTGGGGAGGACAGTGCATGCCCAACCCTGTTTCCAGGGTGTTTCCAGCCACACCAAGTACTTTCTAGAGAAGCCCCAGGAGCATAGTATTGTGCAGGAACAGGATGAATTTAGTTGCCAATGTGTGGATTTAGAGACTGATCACATTGGAAAATCTTGGTCTTGACCTTGGCTTGCATAGATATAATTTCTTTATGTATCTACACTGTATGTGTATATATTTCTGTATCTATCTCCACTATATATGTACACACACACACACTCATGTTACTTCTGTACGTACAACGTGTACAGTTCCTGTGAATTGCATGTATCTAGTTCAGGATAAGAAAGAAAACACTGACCTAATGTCACTGTTTTTCTTTTACACAAGGCTGAAAATTTTGATAGTACTGCTTGATTGAATTCTGCTATAGCCAATTTTGCAAATAAAAAGTAAATTTTTCCAGTTTTTTAGGCAAGCCCATAGAAAAAATGTTGAGAAAGGAAATTGTATCTGGCAAGTTAAAGCAGGCTGGATTGCTATTCTTTACTTCACTACAACACACACCCACACAAACTTTGAACTCCATTGCATCCTAAATTCCTGCTGGCTGCATTTCCAAAGATTCAAATGATTTCTAAAAAATGAAGTCATCAGCCAGCTTTCCCCTTTAAATTCTAAAATAAATGGTGTGACCTTTAGTTTCCAGTTTCCAAAATTAATAGATGAATCATTAGAAGACATGCTTTATTCTTGTTTATAATTTGAAAATGTTGGCCCTTGTGTTTAGGATTTTTTTTTCTTTATTCACAATTTCATTATTCTGAAAGTAGGAAAAGTTCTTAGTGGGAAAAGAACACTGCAGACACACATATACATCCCCAAGGCAACCCCCGCATTGCAATTTTCCTATTGCCCCACATCTGGAATGTTTAACTTGCAAACCCAACCATAACAAGAATTATTGAGCAAGTTGAGCAAGTAAAAAGTTAGCATTTATGAGAAGAAAGGAGTTGACCCTGATAAGGAGTTTCTTCTTTTTTCTTTACATGATTCCACATCTTTTTTTCTTAAAGAAAAAGAAATGTTCTAAGTTTTAACCTAACCCAGGAAGTTAAACCCTGCTAATGAGAACTCAAGCTCACACAGCTGGCTTGTGATCAAGCCTGACTGTACTCCACATTGTCTTGCACATACATCCAGTTTTTTTCTTCTTTTAAACAATCAACAATATGTTGCAGCTGGAACATGGTGATTTTTTCAGTTCATAGCTCATATGCAGTGAATACCATAGAGAAGGGTAAGTTGAAAAAGGGGTTTTTGGTTTGGAGGACTTGACTTTTATCTTCCATTAGACATAATTCAGAATTCCTGTACTAATACTTGGAGTTAAACAAGGCCAAAATAAAAATAATGTAACTTACCTAAAATGATTATATATTTCAAAGTAGGCTAAAATCAGCAGCATGAAAAAAGTTTAATCTATCCCTGACATAACTCAGCTGAATTCAGTAAATGTAGTGGTTAGATGATTTTCTGGTCCTGTGCAGGGCCAGGAGCTGGACTTGATGATCCCTGTGGGTCCCTTCAAATTTGACATATTTTGTGATTCTGTGATTCTTCATTCATAATTTCTAGTTGAACAATTAAGAGACCTTTGCAAACCTGATATATCTGAAATCCTGTTTATGGATTTTATACAAATTGACAAAACTTAGTTCATTGCAGGTGTCTCAGGTGAGTTCACATGTCCATGACCTGTGCAAGAATGTATAAAAAGTATGAATCTACAGTTGAACAGTAAATTTTTAATATTCTTTAGTAACTAAACTGTCTAATATAGCATCCATTACAGGATGACCTGAGCCTGATCCAACAATCTTACAGCTTTTGTTAAAAAAAAAAAAAAAAAATTGATCCATTTTCCAAGGTCAGAGTTTTGGATGGAGAAATTACACAAAAATTCCATGAGATCATAACCACCAAGTTATATGTTTTCAAGGCTGATACTGCCAAGCAGAGATTTGAGTCTTGCCAAAGGTAAAATCCATCCTGCATGAGTAAAGAAATGGAAGATATACAAGCTGACAAAAAAGGAAAGTTTCTCATCAACAGTAAATAAACCCACAAAGACCTACTGAATTTCTAAGTAATAGCAACTGGGGAGGCATTAACTGAGAGGTTTGATTATATAAATATAAAAATGGTGATTATAAGCAACAAATAGAATCAAGAAAAAGAATACATGTATCAATATCAAGGCACATTGATCACTGTGGGAGACAGAGGCAGAGCTTTATGACCTCACTAGTTCTGAAGTTGAATCAATTATTACCAATAAATAAATGATTGCAGATAAGATCTCCACAGCTACAGAAAAATCTTTCTATTAACTGCTGATAAATTTGAATGAGTTATTTTGTTAAAAAATGGAAAGATACCTGACTACTACAGCTATAATGTGTTAAGCACAAGTCTTTCAGATGTGTGCAATGAAAGAATTATTTGTGGAATAACTCCCAGTATGCTGTCTTGAGAGCTTAAATCCTAACACTCCCAAAGTGATCAGATAAGTATGAAGAATGATTGAACCCTTCTCCCTGTGTGCTCCCATTGCCATTCTGTAAAAGAACATTGTAAAATATAGATGGACTATGATTAGCATATCAAATGAACACTTGAATTTTTTCATCATCTGAAGTTCAAAACATCTGGTGTTCATGGTAAACATACTCACAGCAAATGACTCCCTTTAGTGAGAAACACAGTATCTTTTTCAAAGTAGGTTGTGCTCACTAGCAGCCTCCTAAAGACGTGCGATATATTGTATTAATCTGTCTGTCACTTCCTTTCAGTAGTTCAGTTTCCAGTTTTTTTTCATTTCATACAAAGTCAGTGATTTTTGTATTGATGTGAGTTTGGTGGTGGTGTTTTTGTTTTGTTTTTGTTTGTTTTTGTTTGGTTGTTTTTTTGTTTGGTTTGGTTTTTAGGGTTTTTTTTGTGTTTGTTTTTTGTTTTGTTTTGGTTTTGTTTTGTTGGTTTGGTTTTTGTTTTCGTTTTTTTTTTTTTTAACCCAGTTTGACTGCACAGAGGCAGCTAATAATTTAACCAAGCCAATATGGGCTGTGCAATAAACTTGGTGAAAATTAATGTCATTGCACCGATGGATGCCTAAAATGGTTGGCTGCAAAGTAGGCATCTGTGAATGGTACAAATTTCAAGTCCTTTGATTTCCAGGTACTGAATCTGACACTTGATATCCAAACATACCTGTGGTAACTATAAACAAGATGGTGAAATTAAGGCATTTCACTTTTCACCAGCTTTCCTCTTCGCTGCTTCCAGTCAGGTTTGTTGCTTTTTAGAAATCTGTAACTGGTTTGTGCTGACAAAGAGGTTGAAAGCCATTAGTGTTATTGGGTATGCTTACCTTCCCACTGCACTGCAGAAAAGGAGTCAAACTTTTGAGTTGTACAGGGGCTCAGCTTTCCCAGCTCAGTATGAGCATGTGATGTTGAAGCTGAACCATCAGCTTCACCACTTCGTAATGCTTTTGCAGTATGCTCCAATAACCAGGAAGTAAAAAATCCAAAGGAATATAAATCCAAGAATACTTGGTACTGTCTATATATTTGATGTCCCTTGCTTTGGGGCACAAATTATCTGCCTTACAAAAAACCCAACAAAACAAAAAACCTAAATCAAAATTCCCCCAAAAACCAATAAAGCCTCTCCCACAACCTAATACGTATAGATTGGTTTCCATTTTACAAAATTATAGTTGATTATATCCTATTACAAGTATGTTGGTAATTGTCAGTTTAGATATACATACGTAGACGATGTGATGCAAATAACATGTACTGTTATTTGAAGATAAATTGTTTATTGCCAAATATAGAACTTATCACCTAAAAGCAAATAAATTATCCAAAATGCTTACCAAAAACCTAATAAGAAATTTAATTTTCTAGGCTCCATTTTCATGTTGTGCTTCATGCGTTATAAGCATCGTAAGACTTACAGGGACAGTTCCTAACATGTATGTCCCGTACATGTAATGTACAAGTAGTATTCGTATTTTTTTAGTTACCACATTTCTTTTAAAATAGTTCAAATTGTCAAATCAAAGTTTGAAAAATTTCATCTATGTATTTTTAATTATGTTTTTAAAATGTAATTTTGGTGGGGGTTTTAGTCTTTTGTTATCTGTTATGGTCTAAGTGTGCAAGTTTGCAAGTTTGTGTTGATAAGGTAATTCCAGGTCACTGCATCTGAATTTTCATTGTTTAAAGATGTTTAAAATTTTGCCTTACTTAAGAATAATCCCTTTGGGAGAGTTTTTGGAAACTTTACATGCTGGTTGAAAACCCCTGTGCACAGGGAAAAAAAAAAAACAAACCAACATTCCTCATCTTTTCTGCAGCAGTGACAGCTTTGGCTTATATTAAAATTACGAAAAACACCCTTAAAACCACAGCCCAAAATATGCTACTGGATTCTATTTGGAAATATAGCCATATGCTCACTATTGCTTGCTAATATTAAAAAATTATTATTTTGGATACAATGTGTTTCCTCATTCTTGGTTGATCTTGATTTTGAGTTCAGGATACACAATGACAATGTCATGCTGAGGGTAGTTCAGTCTTTCAGGGGTAATTTCTGTGGTTATGAAGAGACATGAAATGTTTAACATAAGGTTTTAATTTTTTACAGCAAATTTTTCTTTGACAAGACTCTAGTAAAGACTGAACTTCATTAAGTTAGTAAAGCTTTGATGCCATGAGTTGTTTTAATTTTTGGATTATTAAAAAAATCAAGATAGCTATGCTTTGTTTTCTGGTGTGCCAGAGTTTTGTTATCTGCAAATCTGTTATTGGCTTATAATGGTTGTTTATGTGGTTAACAAAGAATTGGATTTCTTGGACATAGGGAAAATTTGCAATGGAAGATATATACTTATTATTTCTTTTTTCTATAAATTTATTCAGTGCCATGCCTCACGGAAAACTGTATTCAGAATTTTAACTTAAAACAATAAAAATATTTTGATGTTGATTTTAGAAGAATATGTTTCCTTCCAATTTTTCTTATTCTTAAAAAAAATTAATTTCTAGTCTCAGCAACCCCAGAAGCTTAATAGTAAAGGTCCTTAAACCTTAGAGTTTTTCCACATATGCATTTCAATCTAAAGATTTTTTTACAAAAAAACCCCAACATTTCAAATAGAAGTTTGTTTGTTGTTTTATTTTGTGTTTGTTTTTTTTTCTCTCCCAAAATGTAAACATCAAAATTAGCAGTGAAAATTAAACTGATGCAATCAGCTGATTTCTTAAAAACTGTGAAAGATGGCTGTCAGTCACTAGGAGAAAGCCTATACCTACCTGTGTAATGATTGAGGTATTGTTGTCCTGGTCTCTGGGAAAGAAATCTAAGTAGAAGGCGGAAAACTACATCCCCTTTCTTTTTCCATGCATATTTAAATAGATCAGTAGGATGTGGACATTTGTTTGATCTCTGAAATCGAAATTGGGTTCAGTAGAGTACACTGAAGTGAGACTTTCAAAACAGCAATAAAAGCGGCTGTTTAATCTCCAGCATAAATGCAGCAAAGTGATGTCTCTGTGTTACAGCAGATCAAAGAACAGAGCAGAAAGTTACTTTTCTTGCCTGTGTGAACTTCGTTGCTGCCATGGTTTAGGTACACGTTTGCCTTTCAGTCTTAAAGGTCTTCTGCAACCTAAATGATTCTAGGCCATCAGTACTGATGGGGTGTGAAGTCAAGTGATTATATTGAGTTTCTGGAGGAGGGGAACTGTCTCTTTGTTGTTACTTCACTCGTCTAATCATTTCAAGCCCCACTCACTGAGAACTGTCTCTGAAGGGAGCAACCCTGATCCCCCACTCCCTGTTACCCTGCACCCATTGCTTTGCCCACTCTGCAGGCCACCAGTCAAATTACACAAATCCAGAAACACAGTCCTGCCATGCCATCATTCTCCTCCTTTCACACCCTCCCCTAGTGTTTTCTTCCATTTTAAGTCCAGCTACAATCTTCTCCTCACTGCTGTGTTGCTCAGGTGTGCATCAGTCTTAAGCTGATCCAATTTACCAATCCACTATACTGCCAAGGAAAGGGATACTTTTAATTTTTCACAGGGGTAAGATCTAGAGATATGGGAAATCTTGAACTACAGGTAATATTATAGTTACCTTTCTTAATATCTCTGAATCATCTAGCTAAAACTGTACATGTAATAACTTTCAACACTTTTGTAGGAAATCAATGAAAGATTTTTTACTTTAATTTTGATATCCGTTCCATTGTATTATTTTTTGTATGACAGAGAACTAGATTTCAGTTAGAGATTAACAACTGGAACAAAGTCACAACATGTCTATGATAAATTTTAGTTTTACTGAAGAAGCATTAAGACTTTTAAAGTGATAAATGACCATTTAATCTGCATACATATAATGTTAAAAATTTTGGGCCCTTATATATGCCTTCATACTTATTATAAGTCTGCACAATCCTTCAGAATTCCATTCATTGGAGTGATTCATGTTAGCAAGCTAATTTACACTTTTTACTTAATGCTGTTGTCCATGGGCAAACATGGTTGATCAGCTGGTTACCAGCATAGCCTGTTAGTATATATGTGGTTGATCAGGTTGTAAGTGCTCTTTATTTTTAATGATTTTGTTCTTAAGTTACACCCCTAGCCTCTTTCCTTTATGGCTCCCTCAGCAGTACTGAGATCAGACCTAGCAAATGCATAGCTGATGCTTATTTACTCAGAATTTGACCTATCCCTTCTGCTCGCCCCTTGAAACATCTCGCTTATGACCTCAACACTTCACTCAATCAGGTCCTATAAAATTCTGTTTGTGGGAAGTACTTTTTATGAGAGAATGTAGTATCATTTTCCTTGTTTTTTAGTCATTGTCTTCACAATCGTTATGGTAGATTTGGTTGCACAGATGTTATATTTTGAGCTGGGAATCTTTCATGGCGGTTACGTAAGGCTGCCTTAATCACAACTGGCTTCCTCAGCTGTCCCTTGGCTGTGACCTATGGCATCCTCACTCCTTTACTTCTAAACCCATTTCCTAAAAGAACCCAGCAGATCTTCTCTATGATAAATTGTAATTCTGGCTTGCAGCTGCAGATCTCGTCAGATGTGCACAGTGTGTTCTGGGGATCATTCATTAATTCAAAATAGTGGCCACAGGCAAATCCCTACATGCATGCGTCAAATTTTAAAGTTCAATTGTGATGAAAACTGACCTAGTAAAATAGACTATGAGTAGGATCTATGTTCATAGTCTGTATATCAGTGGGTGACTGTATTGCAGAGGGATGTAATTATATGATATATAGCAACATACTTATGTGGAAGTACACAGAGTTGTACACATGTTGGTGAATGCAAAGTCTTATGAGCATGTTGCTCAGATTTGTTAAGTTTACATTTGTATAATTTTACCTTCAAATACACGATCCTGTTAAGAGCTCAAAATTGCAATCTTACTGTGAGTTTTACATAGCCAACTGTTTCTTCTGTATTTTAAGTGATTTTTACTGATCTTCTGGGCTGAAGAAACATTGAATACATCTTGACATGCAAAGTGATACAGTGAATAGCTGATGGGCAGAGGAGCATTCTTGTTCTTTGTCAAGAGTTTTACTAGTCAATAAAAGATGTCCATGAATACAAGGTGGTTCTTTTTGACCATGTTGTGACTGCCATAAGCATCATTTGGGGTCATAGCAACTGCCTTAATTCTTAACCAGAGTTTCCCATGAGGATGTTGTTGAGGTACGGCAAAGCCATATCTGGGAAAATCAACAGCAATGTATAAACTGAAGCTGATCATTTGTTCCCACAGACCCTGGATCTGTAGTTTGTCCAGGTTGAAGACCTGTTTGACACATAAAGATCAAAACATTAGGCATTGCACTGAAAGGATTAACTTATATGGATTCGGGATAAAGGTCTGGGGGGAAACAAAAGCCAGAAATTTCAGGGCAGATGAACTATTTTCTCAATAATAATCTCATTCGTCTTTTCTAGTACAAATGGAGATTAGTCAGTATGTTAATTTTTCTTCTCAGGACTCCCTCCAATTTTTTGACATATAACAAAAATTATAAGGAAAACCATTTTTATTGTACTCTGCCATCAGCATTTTTTTTCCTATCCAGAAATGCAAAATTCATGTAGTATGTTCTGAAAGTGAGTAGGAACAATCTTCTGGATCTCTGTGGTTGGTGATAACCTTGATTTATCTGAGAATGTAATGCAGAGGTTTGTCATTTGTGTTCATTTTTCAAGATGCACGAAAACCACCCCAACTGTAGATTTCATGGTGCATGAGGTCATAAACTGTGTACTCTTTGGGTCATGAGGTTGGGAATTTATATATAAGCTCATAATATCCATAGTACACCAAAGATGTGAAATTTTTCTAGCATTTTAGTCCAAGAAAATTTATTTATGGTTTCTAGAGAGTCACATTTTTTCACAGGCTTTATTCTCTCTTGTTGCTCAAGTCTAGGACTACAGCTCAAGAGAAGATTGTCACAGCCTACATACAATATGTACACAGCGCTGAGACCTCAGCACCTCGCAGGATTAAATCTTGTCTGAAAAGCTGCTTGTCAGCTCTAGTTTAAGAGAACAGATTATGATAAGAATACTTAAACTATCTCCAAACTATTGAAGTAATGTAAGGTAAAAAAACCCAGGGAAATACCCAATATAGTAATAAATCAGATCACTTTCTGAGTTTTTGTATTTTTAATAAAAACCCCATAGTTATAGATTTCTTTTTGTCATTAAAATGGATTAAAATGAAAGCTTCTAGGTAATTTTAATAAAAAGAGACTGTCCAAAAACCTTTAAACATTTTAAAAAATGTAAATGCTCACAGGAAAAGCACTCACAGATTTTCTTTAAACAGATCTTTGTCCCTGGTTAGGCTCCTGAAACTGTGGGGTCTGACTTCATCTTTTCAATTGATTTCTCCTCTTTAAGAGAAGAGAGTTGAATTAAATGTGATCAGAACGTTGTAACCATGCTCTTTAGTTAGTGCTTTTGAGGACTCTCTGAGAAATGTGCTTGCTGTGTTCCCATTTGGAGCATGTTCATTTGTTGATCTGAATCAAGTAGAATATGAAAATATGCTAGACAAGTCAGAAAAGACTGTTGTGGCTGGCATAGAGTATAATGGTTTTGTCTTTGATTCTCAGACTGATGATGTGTGAGCACTCTGCTCTTCTCTGCTGCATTAAAACAGGGAGGGAGTAAGTAGTCTACAATAAATAATTAAATTATGCAAAGGCAGAATAACATCTGCATATCTGAACATCTGTATATACAGTACACTAACATGATATTTAGTCAGATGATCACACAGAGATTATGGCTGTGGCCTTTGGGAGAAATTCCCCAAAACTACTTCTCAATATATTTTGCTGTATAATAAGCTCTTTCAGCTCAATTTCTTGCATTAATGCTTATTATGTCGTGCTGAAGTAATGAGGTTGACATAAAGTGATGTAATATATGGATAAATACTAAGTTTTCCAATTCAGTTACTTACACAAAGGCTATTGAGACTGTGCATGGTGCAAAACAAAAACAACATTTTAAAATCTCTGTGGTTCTGATTGAACAAAACACTTAAAACACAAAAATAATCACATCTCCATGTGATCAGGTTCCAAATTAATGAGACCCAGGAGATAAACCTGCTCATCTGACATTCCTTGAAATGTGAGAATGCTGGAATATAATGAAGGCTTCAGTGGGTACATGTGTAAACTGGAACAAGAAAAATCTTTGAATATCGATACCACAAAACTTTTAAATGTGTCAAAAAACATGTATTGCCTGCCCAATGTGTCGTTCCAGGGAGAGGTGCAGCTCTGAGAACCTTATAGTGAAATCCTGATTTGAAAAATAGCATTCAAGGATTTTTTTCTGTGGTACTTGTAAAGTCTCCTTTCCACTGACTTTAGCTATGCTCACTCCACTTGTCATTCCACTGACAGGCCAGCCTAGTATGTTTAGATGTGCTGTATGCTGTCACTATAAATAGTAAACAAACCAGCCAAAATCCCATATCATGTGTAAATGAAAATGTTTGCATGTCTGCGGAATCAGCATCAAGAAAATTTGTGAAGTATACTGCTAAAGCTATTACTGAAATACGATCTATACTGGGAGCTATGGGATATTTTGAGTTTCAAACTCTTCCTCCAGCATTCATCTGAAGTAATTACAAGGAAATGAAGTAGCAATCAATAACTATGAATATCCGTACCTTAGGGTTGTACCATGTTCTATGCCTGCTCTAATAAAGATATATGAAGAACAGGGATATATTACACATTTTTATAGTTTTTCCTAAGGCTCCTGGTAGATCTGAACTGGAATTTAGCAGTTCTTCATGTGGCTTGATATTCCTGCACTTGGAGTGCATGAAGAGCTCAGACTCTAATTGACCAAGATGACATTTAAAATATAATTAGACACAGTTGCAGAATATTTCTCAAGTTTTATAAAGTGTATAATAGGTACACTTTGCTCTGTCTTGAATATTATTATGTATGATAACAATTTACAGAGGAGAGTGCTATTTTGTAAAGTATAGATAGGTGTTGAGTGGATTGTTCTGAAGCCTGGTCATAATACTGTAAATCTTGTCACTCTGTTAACCTTTTCACTTAATTATTGGAATCTTTACATCATCAGAGTATACCCCACAGCTGGTATTGTTCACATTGCTAACAGTAATTTAGATCTGCTGTCATGCAAAAACCACTGTCATATTAGTCCAAATTTCAAAATAAGTTGTAGCTCATATGTGAAAATTGTTTATATAGTTTTGAAATAAGTTAATGCAAATTGGTATCTTCGAGTTGTTAATTTTTTTCTTGCACTTGTGAAATACCTTTCTGCATTTAAATTTATAGACTCTGAACTGTGACCCATGTTAGATGAGGGAAAGATTTAGACATGTTTGGTGCAGAAGTAGATTAATGTGTCATGCAATCTGTGTGACTGTAGGTTAGTCATGCCCATTAGTTTTCCTTCAAAATTTCATTTTTTAATGCAGGGAATATGGTTTGACTTTAGATTTTGTTTGTAGCTAGTAGCACTTAATCTTCTAGATTAAGTTTTTGGGGTTTTGCTTGATTATTTTCTTTCTCTCTTTATATGGTTTGCTATGTAATTGGTGTTGTAAAAGGCACAACTTCTGTTACACCTACCAGTTTCTCCTCTGGGTAGGCAGCATTGTAAATTATTAAATAGAACAACAGACAGTGTCATGATAAGTTTTAATGTGACAGTGAAGTGAGAGCATTGATCTTATGTAATTTGAGTCAGAAAAATCTGAACAGGTAAACTATTTGTAACTTCTTACAGCTGAATAGGAGCATAAGTAATATTAGTAACAGAGAAAAGGCCATCTGGTCCATCTTGCCTGAGTATGTTTGACTGGTTGATCGTAATCTCAACCACCTGCTTTTCCACTGAGCTCTGCTTCACCAGCCTTTTCCTATTCCAGAAACAAATGTCTCTGTCTCTTGTACACCTTTATAAATCTTTCCTTATAACTTCGAGTATTCAGACCTTATGTGGTCTTATGGCACAGGAGATCCATAAAGTCTCAGAAGGCACCAGAGCTGGTAGGTTCTCTGTGTTCAACAAATGCACAGAAAGAAGTGTGCCTGATCTAGGGGTTTGTAATCTAGTTTCAAAGAAAATATATGGATGATTAGAAAAGTGTTGTGATAGAATTAGATGAACATCTATATAGTGATGTGATTGCCTCTGCCACTTGCAAAATACAGATGTTTGTCTTGGTTTTAGATTTGAAAACAGGCACTTGTACTATTTATAATCTGTATTGATATCCTGCTAAAATATTTATTATTATTTCATCCAAATTTTATTGAAACCCTACTGTCTTTCTTGTAATATTTAGGAGGGGCAGGAGGGGGAATAAGGAGAATATATATTACTCTTAAACTACAGGTTTTTTGGGAATAGCAGAGGGAAGTAAACAACAGTCTTGTGAAATACAATTTTCATTCTATAAACAAAAGAACACAGAAATTTACTATTCTGTCCATGTCCTTTCAATTCCTACTTGCTTTATCAAACACACCCTATTTCTATGGCAGTGGTTAAATAAGTGGGAATGTGATTTAAATGGGTTTAAAATTATCTAAGCAGTCAAATAATGGTTTGATCTGTTTCTGCAAAATAATGTTAACCTTTATATTCTTCAAGGCCTTTATAAACGTATGCGAATTTACTGTCCTGATGTGTTTCAGCAAATAAAACTAAATAAGGTTTGCTTGTGTTTCTGCAATCCTCCCCACCCCTCTCCCCCCCCCTTTTTTTTTTCCTTTTTCCCTGCTTCTCTCTGCCTGGATGTGAAATAAATAAGGTTCCTGTGCTATAGACACTCTTTGATGTTGTGATACTAGAACCTGTAAGTTATACTTCTTTGATTATCTCGGTCCTGATTCCCTACCATAAGCTCCTAGCAAGTCTTCAGGGGTTTTGCCTAAAGAATATTTTTAGCCTGGACTTGCACAGTTGTGCTCTGCCTCCTTCTGGCCGTTGTTTTGTTGCTGCTGGATGTTTCTTGGCTGGGAAGCTGAAAAAAATCCAGTTCATCCCTTGCTGATGCCCTCTATGAAAGACTGTAAATTAGTGCTGGGATGAATACAGGATAGTTATTTAAATTACAAGTTTTGAAAGCTCCCATGCTGGGTATAGAGCTAATGGGTACTGGTGTGCATATAAAATATCCTATGAAATTATACATAAATGCTTACTGTTCAGTATGTCTTAACACACTGTAAAATGTTCTGCATACAAGTACATTTTCCATAAGAAAATCAACACTTTTCAGATAAAGAGAAAGATTCTCTATTTCCCTCTCCTCCCCTACTAAGAGTAGGAGGAGATTGGCTGCAGAATAACAGGGGTTTTTTTGTAGACTGAAGTTATGTTTGGCACAATCTGCCTAAAGAAGCCAACAGCACACTCATTTTGGGTCAGTTCTTTTGTCTAGCAATGGATTTTAATCAGAAATCTCACAGCAGCAAAAACTTCTCCTATTTTTATATTGAAAATAAAATACCCTACCCTTGTCAGATACTAATGACTCTTTATAAAATAGAGGAGCCTATTTTTCTTAGGCAGATGTTTCTTATATACAATTTTAGTGGTTAAGTCTGCAGTCTACTATCCTTCATAGCATTGATGCTGATTTTTGTGTGTTTGGAAAGTGCAAAGTACTGCATTGAGCTTTCTAGCTTGTTTTATATCTTAGAGTAACGAGAAAGGATAAAAAATATAATTGGTTTAAGCAGATTATGTTAAAATGTCATAATTAATAAGTAAAAAATCATTATTGTCCATTCTTGTTATTTTCTGTCTCTGAAATCCTTTCCTTTCTGTTAGCTCTGGTACTAATTATCCGGCCACTAGTTGTTGATCTTTAAAGTCAGAAAATGCAATATCATTCAGAAGGCATGTCTGCAAAACCCCGTGAGCATGTAGGAGTGCCTTTACAGGTCAAGTGCTATAGTTGCTCTTCGACAAATCAGTCTGAATTAGCATCACAGGCACCTCTTGGTATTCCTGCTTGCCCATACCTCTGGCTTCATCTGTTAGCTGCTGATGTTGCCAGCCATCATTTTGCACTTCCAGACCTGCAGTCTGTTTCATGTTTGCTGGTAGTGCTGGAGTACCTTTGGCTCCCCAGATATCACTATCAGAACTTATGGCACACATTGAAATCAGCTTTTTATCTGAAACTCTACTGTGTGTGGCTTCACCTGTCTTCAGCTAGTAATCATTTATCAATATTTTGTGGAATGAGGAAGTAGACTATAAAGTAACTCCTCTGACTGATGGTTAAAGTTCAAGACTTAGCACTGGTAGCAATGGGCACTCTAGTAAAAGGCTTTCTTAATGGCTGTTTCATGCCGTTTGGCTAAATGCAATCATGCTGCTGGTACCTATATCCCCATGGATGGTTCCAATGTAAATACTTAATTGTGTAGTCCTAGTTTAGGTGTATGTCTGTTCCTTGCTGAAGAGACAGGGTAGGAAGTGGTGGGAGAGAAAAATCCTGAAGATAGCATTTTGGTGCTAGAGGCATCCTCTAGATAAGCCTAGCTGACACAATTAGGGGTGGGCTCTACTAAGATCTCTACGAAGATGAGTCCCAGCTTGGTGGGGTGTGGTGGCAAGCTCATATGCCCCCTTTCTTCTTCACATTTAAAAAGAGGCTGCCTGCTTTGACAGTTGCCTGTGTTCTGCTGTCTTTAGCTAATCTATCTGTCTAAATGGCTTCTATGTCCTTCTTGTTAGAATGATAAATGGAAAAGGCTGTTAAAATTTCAGCATGCTTAATAGTGTCCAGAGCCAGTCTGTTGCATGACAGATGCAGCAATAAGTGGACACAGAGGATCTCTGGTCAACTATGTGCTTTTAGGAATGGGAATGTAGTATAAGTACTTAGAACACTGGACCAGATTTCGTTTGTGGAAGTTATGGTTTCTTTTTCTACTCATCAGATATGCAACAAATAGACTCTATGGCTACCAAATACAATGGAGCTATCACTGTTTAATAAGCACATGGTATCCATTACTATATTAGTTCTTTTAATTTCTCCAAGAAATAATTTGACACTTGTAAAACAAATGTGTAAGTAAATATGAGTGGCTAATCTCACTAAATACCTGAACTTGACTTCAAAAGGTTAACTGTCCTTTGTTTTGAGTTGAATGCTATGTAATGAACTTGCTTCAAAATCTGTTAAAGTGTAGTGGATGTTTTTCAAGTCAATTCACTAAGTTTTGGATCAGGTCCATAGAAAGTACAAAATTCATGTGCATTACCTGAAGTGTCTGTCTGACTTTTCTGTGGTTTGCAAAGTGATGAAGGACTGGGACAAAAGTTAGATGTAAATATTTTTTTTTTTCTAAAATATTTTAAAAGTTTATTTAAGTGAGGTGGTGTGCCTTGCTCCCCCAGCCTTCCTCAGTATCTCTGTAAATTTCAGTAGATTTGTTTGCAGATCTAGTCTGCATTCCCACACATCTATCATTCAGGAACTTGGCTTAATAAATCACCTAAAACACTCTGGAAGAGAGGAGAACTAATTCTTCTTTTATACCAGAATAATTCCTTTGACTTTTCAGTGTTAATTCTTACTGTATCTAGTTTGGGAAAATGATCAATCAAATAAATGAAGAAAAGAATTCAACCTAAAAGGTAAAAGAGTTAAATGAAGGGGCCATGGATATTTCCTTTGAAAGAATGTTTATGCTTTTGGATTGGAAGACTTTAATTCATTCCATTTAACCTTTTCTTTTTTTTTTTTTTTTTTTTTTCCCCTCTCCCTCGTGTGTATATTTCCCTAGCATTCTTTGAATGTATTGTTCTGAGGGCAAAATAGTAAGATTAATGTGTATGTTAGTATTAGTTATTGTTTTCTTCCTAATATCCTGCAGCTTTATGTTGCTTTAACGTATACACATTCAGAGTTTTTGAACATTGTGGGAAAAGGTTTCACTGGTATCCATTCTTGCCATTAAAGTCCTTCCCATCTGAATATTCCCTGCCAAAGTATGTGGTATCCTGCAGAGCAAGAGGATGAGGACATAGATTGCAATGAAGCTGAACAGTTTGCACTTCCTAACGGTGACACCAGACATCAATCTTTTGTAAAGACAGCCCAGAACACAGGAGAATGAGAACTCTCACCCCCACTCCCCCACACAAAAAAACAAAAGGAGAATTATCTTCTCTATTTTTTTTTCTCCATTTCATTCCAGCAATTTCCTTCTAAGATCTTCCAAGATGAATATGTTCTCAAATTGCATAAGCTGACATTTCAGTGGCTGAGACACTTTTGGGGAAGGAAAAAATAATAAAAAGAAAGTACTGAAGTAATTTTTTTTAGGTTTTCTGAAGTTTTTTTTTTTGTTTTTTTTTTTAAAGAATTTATTTAATGTAGTCTCAGTTCTCTTTTTATCATCAGGCTAATGAATACAGTGGTAATTCTGTAAAATTTAATGCATTTCACACTTTCATACCATGATTTGACATCAGTATTCAGTAACACTAAGTTACATTATACAGGTTGGCAAAAGCTCAGAACTAAAGATTGCCAGTGCTGTGATCAGCAATATTTGAAGAGGTTTAAGTCTGCAGCTTGTATAAAGTGGCACAGATCTACAGAAGACACTTTGCCCAAGCTGTTTGGGATCTTCTCCTTTACAGAGAAATTTGTTGCAGGTTTTATTTTAATATCTAAACCTAATTTCACCAAGGGATGATTTATAGTTGTGAAATGAATGAGCCATATGCACATCTTTGTAGTAAAAAAGGTGCAGAAAGAGAGAAGTGCTGCAAAAATGAGTTGCAGAAGTTAACATATACTGTGTCACTCAGTCAAGAGACTGTGAGAGTGTACGGTGGATAAACCTTGCTATAACCAGAAGGAACCCTCACTAAAGAAAGGGTAGTTGAAAAAAATTGAGGCCTGCATTGGTGGAAAATGTTTGACAGGACCTGGGACTGGGTTCACAAAGAGCACTTTATGCTATGGTGTAGTTATCCTTGAAATTGTCATGGCACCAATTTATTTCTTGAAACATATTACAACTGTTTTAACACTTTTGCACCTAAAGAATCTGCTAAAAATACCTTAACAACTGGAGAGCAGGATACCCCAATCAACCCTTATAGACACATGAGAGAGACAAGTGAAAGTGTAACAGCTGGTGCTGTCATGCTTCCTCATGATCTGAAGACTTGTATCTTTGCTGCAGAGATCATCTAGAGCTCAGGCAAACAGCTTGTACCAGCTGCAGAGCTGCTCCAAGCAGTTAGAGCACCTGAACAATTGGCTTTAGGAAGATGAGAGAAGCAGGTTGGTTAGGCAAGTTGTTGTAGCAGAATTTGTGTGAGGCACCTGCTGTGGACTGAAAGACTTGCCAGATGTTTCACTTTTTTTTCAGAGTTTGCATATATACACAGTACTAAAACTTAATTCCTTCTGTGTTTTTCTTCATATTTTGATTTTTTCCCATTTGTGGAAGTATCCAAATCCAACATTTGCATTCTAAAATTGCTTTGGTTCATTTATCTTCTCAAGATCTTTTAACACAAAGGAATGCACATTCATTTTCTGTCAGAACTGTGAGTGAAGTCAGAGATTGAGTCTGAATTAATTTCTGAATCTTACCCCTCAACCTTTATGATTTTCCATGAAGTATGTGGAGAGTGACTGTTCAATGCCTGGAAACTGTATGAAAAGCTCACAGGCTGTGGGTTAGGACTTTCCTAATGTAATGAACTGAGATTCTTATTCTGGTTTTTGTGAATATAACTGTGCTGCATGAAGTTTGATCCATGCAGTTTAGCTTCCAAGAGAGCTGCTCCTTCTAGAAGAGTCTCCATATTTGGGAATGCTGAGGCTTTATTTAACGCTTCCATTGATCTCCCATGCAAATGAAGATGCCAGGAAATAACATGGGGCATGTACAGGTTGAAAGGACCATTATTTTTGACCTGGCCAAGCTCTGCTTTCCTAACCACATGATAACTTACATATTTTACAGATTCAGAAGTGTATCTAAGTATATTTCACAGCCCCCCAGATTCTTGCTGAGAGGGGATATGATCTGGCCTGTTGTTTGTTCTGGGTAGCATATGTAATACTTTGGCTTATCGTGATTCTTCCCACGTTTTCCCTAGACCATTCTGCATCTTAAGTTTTGCAGATTTTATTGTGGATTTTTTGTGTGGGAGCAGATTTGTGTTTTCAACTGGTATGGCAGCAGATCAACCTGGAGGTTTTGGCTTGTGCAGAGATTCTGGAGGCAGGTTTTGTAGAAGGCTTCTCTGAATTTTGGCTTTTAAGCCATGGGAGCATATACCATGTATTACTTGATTACAAGTTAGCCCACTCACTAAATAGTTTGCTGACCACATACAGTAATGTAAGAAGAGGGCTGAAAAACAGAGATAATCCTGAACAAAGCTCAGAAAAGCACATCTCACAGCACAGATATATCAGTTGCTGAATGCCAAGTGAAATTTTCTAATTAAACTGCTGGATTGTGATAATGTAAAGTACAGGTTTGACATGGGCTTTGTGACACACTGCGTGATTGCCTATCCTGGTATTACCTGCAAAATGACCAAAGAGGTTTAGATAATACTGAGGCTGTAAAGATGCTTCTGAGTTGTTCCACTTCTCCTTACATACCAACTCTGTGAGCAATGGCTAATGTATTCCAAACAGTGGTGGAACTCTTACTTCCTAAATACTGAGAACTGGTCTGTGTCAAGTACATGCACAGATAGGTGCTTCTCAGTAAAAAGAAGAAAGTTGTGAAAATTGTTGGAAGGTCTATAGTGAATCAAGTCTAATTTACTACTTGAACTCAGATCTCCTTACAACCAGGTTTTTGATTTACATATGTGATTGTCTTGAGAATACAAAATGCTGACACTCACTTTAGCCAAGGCCACAATATAAGAAAAATGTGTCTTATTAAAAAAAACCCAAACCAACAAACAAACAAAAACAAACAACAACAACAACAACAAAAAAAACAAACAAAACCCCAAACAAACAAAACAAAAACCAAAATCAACAACAACAACAAAAAAAAAAAAAAAAACACACAAAAAGCGTACATTTCCCTGTATACAGGCCTCTTATTGTGTGGTGTATAACAGAGCCTTCCAGATAAATTCTTTGGATGTAATCCTGTTCTCATTAAACCCGCCCAGCTCTACTAATGTAACTGAGGAAAGAATTTTTCCTATACGAATTATATTTCTAATAAGCAGAAAGCAGAGCCCTTTGGCAAATCACCTATCCTTCAACTCTGACTGAACAACACTAAAACAAAAAACATAAAGCAAAATTGGCTTAGTGGACTCACAAAAGAGGGGCTACAGCACAACAGATGGAACACGGGAGTCACATTCAGAGCATATCTACTTCTGTTGTGGAGATAACTATTCTGTGTAGGTAGATTTCAGGTTTTTTGCTGTGAAGTGAAATGGAATCTAGGGTTACTTCTCAGTTTTAATAAAGGCATCCACTCTGGTCCCAAAACACAGGGGGTTTTTAGCCAACTTTTATTAAAAACAATCTTATAATTGTCCTTTCCAGTAACAAAGTTTAAGTGGTGCTCTACTTCAGTGGTTGTTTATCCAATGCAAGTGTAGAATCCTGCAGGGAATGAGATTCTGTGAAAAAGCTCTGCATGAGAAGAGATTTATTTAAATTCTTAAAAAGCAACAACAGAACATTAAATTGGAAGAAGCTGTTGACTCCCTTGAAGGCAGAGAGGGCCTGCAGAGAGACCTTGACAAGTTAGAGAGCTTGGCAATCACCCACATGAAGTTAAATAAAGACAAGTGCCGAATTCTGCATCTGGGACCGAACAACTTTGGATGTGCATACAGGCTGGAAGATGAGAGGCTGGAAGTGAACCTGGGGTCCTGGTCAACAGCAAGTTGAATATGAGTCAGCAGTGCCCTGGCAGCCAGGAGGGCCAACCATGTGCTGGGGAGCATCAGGCAAAGCATTGCCAGGTGGTCAAGAGAGGGGATTGTCCCACTCTACACTGTGCTGATGTGGCCTCACCTCAAGTCCTCTGTGCAGTTTTGGTCACCACAATGTAAGAAAGATAAAAAGCTATTAGACAGCATCCAAAGGAGGACAGTGAAGATGGTGAGGAGCCTTGAGGGGAAACCGTATGAGACATTGAGGTCTGTCGCAGTCTACAACTACCTCATGAGGGGAAGCAGAGTGGCAGGTACTGATCTGTTCTCTCTGGTGGCCAGTGACAGGGCCCATCATGAACCTGTGTCAGGGAAGGTTTAGGTTAGATATGAAGAAAAGCTTCTTCACTCAGAGAGTGGTGAGCACTGGCATAGGCTCCCCAGGGAAGTGGCCACAACACCAAGTCTCACAGAGTTCAAGATGCTTTTGGACAACGCTCTCAGGCACAGGGTATGATTCTTGGAGCTGTTCTGTGCAGAGCCAGGAGCTGGATTTTATGATCCTTGTGGGTCCCTTCTGACTAAGGAATTCTATGATTCTATGAACAGATCAATTAGAACCAGGGAGGAAGGGAGTGAATAATCAAACAGTTGAGGGGCGGTTATGCATTAAAAAAAAAAGCTACTAGTTTAGCAGATAAATTATTTAAATACTGTGCATTTTTCTATGTTTTATCTTTGTTGGGAGGGTTGAAATGCATAGAAAAGAAATGACTGATAAATTTATCTTCTGGGTCATTTTTCTTTCCTCAGTTGTCCTGGGGTTTCTACTAATTCTGACTGGAGAGAAAGGAGATCCATGAGATGATCTCTTGTAGGTAAACACAACACAGAGTACCTAACTCTGAAACCCTGCAGGTTACAGCTGCTGTAGGAAGAGGCAAATTCCACACTGGAGTCAGTGGGGGTCACACCATGGGCAAGAGGTTTCCTTGCTCATGATTGGCTTTGTGAACTTCATTGTAGCGTGGTAATCCATAGCATCGGAAATGTAATTTTGCTATCTTTTAAGTTTCTGGCTGGATAGACTGTAGTTCCATTCATCACTGAATACTGAAGGTACATAGATAGCAAGAAGAGCAAAACTGAATGCATCTGTTCCAGCTACAGTCAGTGTTGACCAAAAGAGAATGGAAACTTTACATGACTCTTCATGGGTATTTTTTCCGTATTACTTTAGACTCATGTCTTATAAAGCTGTATGTACAGAAACCAGGTATTTTATTTAAAAGGTCCTATCTAATTTTTTTATTCACTCAAGATTCATCAAATTTTTACCATTTCACTGATTTTGATGATTTTGTAAAATGGCTGTTTTCTTTGACACTATACTTTGAAATGACTACAGGGTTTTTTTGGCATATGTTTTCTCCTGTTGTTAATCAAAATGTGCTGGACTGTGGAAATCACTCAAAACTACAGAAATGAACAAAAAAAAAAGATCTCATTTTGACCTCTGTACTTAAGAGGAATCTTATGTGCATCATGACCATTTTTTACTACCACAAAATAAATACTTCAGATATAGTGACATGGCCCAGGCATTGGATCTTGGAAAATCATATTACTAATGAAAATAAATTTGAAATTAAAAAAAATTAAGGCTAATTAAAATCATTGGTTGCCTACCAATATGATTGTGAAAGTGTGTGAAATGTTGCATTTTTTATATTAAGTAGTAGGAGGAGAGAAGGAAGAAGTGCAAAAGGTTTACATCAATAATCTTCCTTCTTTCTGGAAAACTCAGAAAAGGAGATCAAGTGGGATTGCTGCAAAAAGCCTGGCTCTGGTTTCTTGATAGCCAGTGCTTCATTAGTGCTACAAGACTACTATAAAGTTCCTCCAAACCCTCTGCTTCTCCAGGCCACTCCCCTCAGCTTCTCATTTTCTTTCTTATAGCAACAGAATTCATGTGTTGCACTAATGTTAAAATGGAAAATCCTCATTTTCTTTTAGAATTAGTTTTAAGATACAACTCTCTCAACTGCTTGGAGCTCACTGATTTTATCAACTGCAAGTCTGACTCTGAAATGACTTTATGGAGACTTAAAAAGCTAGAGTGAAAACTGAGGGCCTGTTCTTCATGTAATTTCTGTGTAACACCATTTTTTTTCCTTCTTCACTGAGGTACATGGCTTCATTTATTCTCTGTTGGGATTACATGAGTCTTCTGTAGTTTAATTTGGGTCACAGGAGAAAATAATAATTGATTCAGTACAACAGTAATAATAATGTATTCAGTAGCAAGATGCAGTAGCTCTGCACTTACCGAGATGTGAATAGCTCATCAGGTCTCTATCTGTTAACAGGAGGTTGGGGAATGCCTCACCAGGAAAGGAGGTCCTTGCTGTCCTAGGTTATAATTTTTTTAACTTTCTTCACAACTCCATGAAAAGGAAATTCCACCTCTATAGCTCTTTGTTATAGCACAAGATGCAGAAGTTCTCCAAGACCCAACTGAGTGTAGTTCCCAGGAACCTAAAGCTGGTCCTGCTGTGAGTAGGAGCTTGGGCTAAAGACTTCCTGTTGTTCTCTCTCACCTGAATTATCCTATTATTCTATGATGTTCAGTCTCCTGAATTAAAAATAGGGGGTTTGTGCATAACTGTGTTATGGTTATCTATTTTTAAATTGCATCACATTTGAATTATGAAATGTCAAAAATTCTATTTGAACATTGTCTCAATGGCTTCTCCGATTACATCACCTGCTTTTTTCCTGTGGCTTCACAGTAGAATTGCACTGGATAGTTCTGTAAAATGCAGTAATACTTTCTGTTTTCTGCATAGATTTTTTTCTTTTCTTTAAATCTGTGTTGGAATTGACTGTATCTGTCTTGCTTTCTTTATTGGTCCTTATGTAATAATACATGTGAGAAAATGCATGTGAGAGAGTCTTCTATAATTTCATACTCATTCAAATAATTTTTATCATTTTCTTTCCAATTATCATCAGTAGGAATAAAAAAGTGAAACCGCAACTCTTCTCTAGGCACATCAAATTTCATTTTTGTTTCATTTCAGTCAGCTGTATTCCTTGAAGAATGCTTGATCTGTTTCTTACAAGTGAGAAATGTCTTTTAGGCATTATGATTATAATATTTTTAATGTACTAATGGTTACAGACTGACTTTTGGGGTGATCTATTTCACACTTTTTCATGATGTTATTCTTTTGCTTCAAGTAAAAAATTACTAATGATCAGTTTCTTCAGATAAATTTTTAGTACAAAAATTATTACTAGTCATCAACTCTGCCTATTTTGAAAAGAAATTTGACCCAGTCTGTGCCATTGGTGTCATCAAGAATAGGATTAAGGAGCAGGATTTAATTCACTTAGCTTTAACAGAAGTTAAAATAGCTTTAGCAGTTAAATTACTTGTGATAGAATTGTTTGTTTATGTCCCTCATATTCCTGTACTATATTTTTGAATAATAGATCATTTAAGCTGACTTGCACATCTGAAAGACTAACATTTTGCCAATATTCAGTTACCTCATTCCATATACTTGTTAGTGTAAGAGTCAGTTTAATTGAGAAATGAATCCTAATAAAATGCCTTTTTAGTAATTCATTTTGAAAACCATTTGACCTTAACTACAATGAATGTGGACTGTAAAAATCATCATAGATTCCCTTCCTTGAACTTTTCATAATGCTGAAAAATGACTGAGGGAAAGGAGCAAGATCCTGTTACTGTACTATGTTTGAACAGCTGTACTTCATTGAGTGGGGGCTTGTGTTACACACAGTTTGTGATAGGAAGTAAATGCTTTTGAAACAACTAAGGAGACAGGTCTTTAACCTCCACCTTTTCAGATGCTTTGTTCACTCATTTAGCTCCTGTCGAGTTCTTGGGAAACATTTCAAATTCAAATTATTATTGAATACGGAATCTCACATGAGTAATTCATTTTCTAATGAATTTATTAGGCAGAGATGCACTTAGATGATGTTGGTTTGGTTTTCTATTTGAGAGAAATCACTAATTCTTGATATAGTGAACACTCATTCCTTCAAAAACAAATGCATTTAAAGAAGAATTCTCAGATTCAGTGTTAAGTGTTTTGTAATAGCTGAAATTACAGATTTTTTTTCAGCAATTGTAAGTATTTTCAAGAACTGAGAGGACATTTAGAAAGGTTGTCATGTAAATTACCAAATTGTCAAAATTAATTAGATTTAAAATTCTCAGTTGCCAGTGCACAAGACTGTTACCTTCTGTTACAAGACTACCTAGTCCCCTGATATGGTGAAGATACCTTGAGATTCATTCAGTGGACTTTTTGACATTACGTCATCCCTTGAAATACATGAGACCTTGAAGGTAGATTTGTGCTGAACAGGCATTATTTGGGCCACTTGATCATACACCTCTTCCTTTTTTCCTGTAGTTAGGGTAATCCTCATAGGTATACATTTGATGGCCGTGAATATTTCTGTCTTAATTTCCCACTTCAGACTGGCCAGATACCACTATACAGTGTAGAGATGCTACCCAGATCTACACTTAAATGAGAAAATGCCCTGATATATAATCAGGATTTTGAAGTATTCTTCACTTCAGTGATTAGAAATGTCATGCCTTCAGAGGCCAGGACTGACACTGCTTTTGCCTTTTTTTCTAGCAATTTTTTTTTTAACTCTAACAATAGAGCCACTTCTCTCCTTTGTCTGGGTCAAGGGTTCCCAGCAAGCATCCATCTGTTTTTCCATTTGTCACTAGTGGGCAGGCAGTAGATGTGTTCTGTGGTCTGTGGTACAACTGGGTTGAAGATTCATGTATTCCAGAAAAATGTCAGCATAAAAGCTGATACCAGTGAGGCTGTTTAAATTTCATGCGTAAGATTTTTGGAACATTTTGGCTACCCTTCTAGACTTGAATTATAACAAGTGTGGGCATGAGAATATCCTCAGTCCTTGTCCCTCTGAATCCCATAACAGAGGTCCTATTTACTCATTTTATCAGCAGTCAGCTCAGACTTTCTTGTTTAGTTGTAATCTCACATATCCTTCTGCTCTTCCAACAATAATTTTAGTTCCTGCCACAGCCTTGCATTTCTCAGAATGAAGTTTGCACTGACTTGTGTCCAGTGACAGACATGTAACCCAGCCTATCCAAATTCAGCTTTGAGGATTAGGTTTTATTACCTACTGTGGTAAAATAGCAAAGTGTAAATTAGGGGATTAGTTGCTTCTAGCTTAAGAAAAAAGGCCTTGGGAAAAAAATGTTTCTTTGTTCTCATTAGAAATTATGTGTTTTGCAGAGGTTAATATACTGTGGGCTGCACACCAAGTACACCATAGTTCTGAAGATTACAATTTATTCACAGCCTTGAGACAATCTTTTCTGGAGAAATACACCTCCTGGGTAAGTTGCAAAAGATCTGACAAACAATATCAACAAGGTTTAGTAAAAGTGAAAACGTGGTGTTTATTTTCCTTCAAAGAAAAACAGTTTTTTAAAGATGTTTGAAAGCACAGAAAGGGAAACTGAAGAATCTAAGAATAATATGCTTTAAAATAATATTCACTAATATTTGTACAGCAAACTTGAAAACAGCTACAGTAGTTAAAGAAGGCTGATTATATAACCCTGAATTTATATGTTTATAACTTTTTGAGTAGAATGGGAAATTTTTTTCATTCAGTTACTCATGCGTAAGTATAGGAAAAGAGCAGAGTATAACTATTTGACAATATGTCTGTATAACTAAAAGAAGCAGGGAGAGAAATCATTGTTAAAAATTGCTTTGGATATGCAAATATATTTATTTGTCTCTGCTCTTTCATGTTGTGTCTGTCAGTACTCTAGTAGGTAAGAGCAGTATGTCATTACTTTTACCCAGTGTTATTTCAGATACAATTTATTTGAAATGGTGAACTGTGTACACATGCAATATAAATTGAGTATTCATTTAAAGATCTAAAAATGTCTATTTCCAAATGCATTCATAAATGTAATGTAATATTTAGGGTTTAGTTCTGGGGCCAGGATAAATGCTGGTTTCCTCAGTTGTGCTCTAATGTTCATTTTTAATTCTGTTT
>VXAU01005773.1:0-14415 GCA_013399695.1 Formicarius rufipectus | reverse complement strand
TTTTTTTTTTTTTTTTTTTTTTTTTTTTTTTTTTTTTTTTTGTTTTTTTTTTTTCCCAATCATAGTTTGTCTAATTCTTGTTTTTTATCTAAAAAGAATAACGTCAACATCTGAATTTTCAGAATTAGATTTCAGAAGGAATATTCTCTGTATCTACATATTTTATATTTACATATGAAATATATACATGTAATTATAGATTTACATTATATATTTAAAATATTATATATATATTATATTATACTCTCCAATGAGGTATAATATGGATGGTGAAGGAAACACACAGTCCTATGGCAATTTCTACATCTAATCTATGAACAAATGACTCAAGAGTGTGTTCCCACATGTGCAAATCCATTAACTTCAGTAACGTTAGTCTGCATTTATGGTTACAAAACTGAACATGGACTTAGACTGTTTTTGGTAACTATTTTAAGTGCATATAATTAAATTAGTGAGAAGTGCTAGGTTACAAGACAATGACTAGTCTGAAATTCATGAAGCAGTACTATTTTAAAGATTTGTTCCTTAAAGTCTTATGTATAAATTCTTGTTATTTATTTATTTAAAAAATCATCTAATGTTAGTAATAGTGCCTAAAATGTAAATTACTATAATGAACAACAGTGGAAGGGATGCATCTCTGTGACAACTCTGCTTCCTCTGTAAATACTGCTGTGTTAAAGATTTAACCTTTGCCTATTTACCCTTTGGGACCATATGTGCAAATGCTTAACAAAAACAATAATTCAAAAGAGACAAAAAACCTGTGTGTACATATGGGTGTGAGCAGGAGCACTTTGTCTGCCTGCATGATTTTGAGGACGATAGCTCAAAGAGCATAAAATATTCAGGAAGACCAAGATGTCTGGCCACCTTGTATTCCAAAGACCATCCTTAGGTCCCCACTGGTAGCACTTGGCAAATAATATATAGGCATTTAAAATTAATTTGCTTTCTGCGAAGGGAAATACATTGCACTTTTGTGTGCAGTTGTTTTTTTACCAAATATTTGGTATTAGCCAAAACGTGGTTAATGTAAATACTATCTTGCCTCCTCCCAGAACTTCTGAAACATATGCCACTTTTCTTTCTGCAAAATCTTACTATGCATGATCACAGTTCTTGCTAATTCTTACTGAACTGCTATTTTTGGACTTCCAGACTTTCCCCAAACTGTGTAAGGATCTGCCTTGAAGCTAAAACTCAGTGAAGCCTTTAATTACTATCTGAGAGTGATCTGGTTGTTGAATGTGTACTGTACTTTACTGCTGAATGCAGTTTGATATCCAGTTTTTTGGAGACTGTGAGAAGGTTGTGGTGAATGGTGTAGGATTCTGTAGTCTTTTAAGTTAAATATTGTAGGATAAATAAATTATCATATTAATCTATGTGGATTGTGCTCAAGCTAATAGAAAAGAGAGGAAATGAAAGAGAATTGCAAAATGTGCTTGACAATCAGTGGTGTGAGAAGTTCTCCTGAATTTGGAACCAAATGTGCTTCATATTGTTTGCATATATAGTGTTTCTGGTTCTCCAGTGAAGGGGCCATAGGGAAGCAAATCTACCATGAAGATTGAGAGAGTGTGTTGAATCCCATTTTGTGGGAAAAAGATGTCGAAAAAAGTATATTGATTTTTAAGAAGAAAATAGCAAGCCAATGCAAGATAATGTTACAAAAATTAATATATAAGTGATGAAACAGTAAGTCAAAGTGCAGTTGTGTAAGGAGAGATTTGCATGTGCACCTTGAAAAGCTGTGATTTAATGCTTTGAGTCCCAGGTCTCAACTTCCCTCCAAGGGTAAGATTTAATTGCAAATATTAGATCTATAATAATTTGATAGCTTTAGAGTATACATTTAGATAAAAGATTGAATTATGGCTTGATATAAAAGCAGTGGAAACATCTATATATAAATCTGGAAAGTGAATAGATAACGCAGTTCTTTTCAGCACAATGAGAAAGTTCACTTCTTGTCTGCCAGGAGTCTGCCAGGTCTGGGATCTGTAAGAGATGTTTGCTTTTTTTATCCCTGCCTTTAACTCCTGCAGGTCCCCACACAAAGTAGTTGTTGTCAGCCGTCCTGCAGCCCCCCACACCCTGCAGCCCCTCCATGGCTGCATCGCCAAGTGGCCCCAGAGACCCTGTGTGCAAATGGAACGGCTCAGCACAGGAAACTCAGCACTCCTACTAGACCTCAGGAGTTGCAATTCATTCCCTTTCTGTAGTGGAAGTGTTTATAAGCTTTTACTTACAAATGAGAGGGTGGAAGGTAGAGATGCCCACATTGGAGAGTGTGCAGTGGACATGAGCTCTTCCAAAGGGCCAATGCCTTCAGCACGGAGGCAGACAGCTGCAGTGCTGCAGTCCTATGTGCAAAAGTCCCTCTCCAGTCCCTCAGTGGGTGCTTTCCCATCAGCTGTTGTGGCACCTTCTGAATCTCTGTTGCTGAATCCCCAAGTGGGAAAAGAACTGTGAGTGTAATAAATGTTTTTCGGCAGTTTTGACCAGAAATTCAATCTTGGATCAAGGAAAGCTTTTTCTCTGCAGATTAGTGAAAGCTAGTACATTCTCATGAAATGTTTTGACTTTGTGAATTGGCATTTCCTGTGAAAATTTTTTTTTTTTTTCTGGGTGGGGCCGGGGGTGTGTGTGGCTGTGTGTGTGACATTGATCTCGTTTCAGTAGAACCACAAATAAGGAGAAACTGAATCTTTGTGTGGGAGAAACTTTCACTTTTCCCTAAGCAAAGATCTGTAAATGATCTTTGTAATCCTTTCTGTGCAAAATAAAGCTTATATTGCAATGAAACGTGAGGCAGTTAGATAGGCATTCTCCTTTCTCAATCTCAAATTTACCTGTAGCTTTATATAAAGTTTGCTTCATCTCACCACTTAGCAGGGAAATCCTAGTAATCTTGTGAAAAGCAGGTTAGAAAATAAATATGAAGATGATCCTTCCTTCTCCTCCAAATTATCTGTAAGTATGCCAAATTGCCTGTAATATTTTTAGGGAAAAAGCGTGTAAATTTTGTTCACCCTGCTTTCAATCCTGTAGCCACTTCCATGGCTGATGTTTTCCATCTGAAAAACATCTGTGTTTTGTTTGTTTCTTGAGTTTTGTTCTTGTTGTCAGTTTTGGTTTTTTTGGTTTTTTTTGTTTGTTTGTTTGTTTGTTTGTTTGTTTTTTGTTTTTTTTCCTTAAATCAACATCCTCTCCATTCCTCTTAAAAAAAATAAAAAATCCCACTGTTATCATGCCATTGGATAGGTACAATAAATAATAAGAGATAACTGAAGTAGCTTTACTTGGATGTGGCTATGTGTCCTACACTGTTGGCTTCTTTGTAAGGTAAGCTTTGAGAAAAACCATGCCAGCCCTCTGATCATCTGAAAGGACCTCTCAGTCATGCTTTTGTAGCTCACCCACTTTTAACAAGGAATTACTAAGGGGCTCCAAATTAGAGGAAGGAAATAAAAGGAACTCAGAAAAAAAACTGACTTCAAGCCCGTCTTCCAAGCATTTCTGTTGCAGTATTGGGAAGCTTGCACTACATTTCCATTTAAGAGCATGGAGATACATGGATTTTCCCAGTGTGCTATAGAGATTTAAAGTTTTAAAGATCTCTTTGGTTTACAAAAAATCTCTATAGTTTAGAGAAGGATTATTAAATTTTTAATGTGGGTGATGCAACAAAATGTCAGGTACAAGGGAAAAGAAGATAAGCCTTTTTCTGAAGAAAGTAGAACTTGACTTTTTACATACAAAGGTCTTGGAAGTTTTATTCTATTGCAGTTTAAGCAATTAATTGTGAAATTTCTAGGACTTCACTTTGTATGTAAGATGCCAGAGTGTTTCTGAATAAGCAATTTTCTGATACTGTTTTCACGCTAGCATGTTTTTATGATTCAGCAGTAGATTGGGACTTTCGGAGAAATGCCATAGAAAAATTAAGGTGAGAATTTGTAATGAACTTGAAAAGCCAAGTAGGCGTCCTTACCCTTGTAGTGCTCATGTAGGGAGTTTAGATGCAAAAACTGTAGTGTTATAAATTCACACCTTGTTTTCTCTGTGATAATTCTGTCCTTTAAGTGAACCTGTCATGTCAAGGATATGCTGCTGTCGGCTCCATATAATACTCAGAATAAGCATCTAATATAAGTATTTAGTTATTTTCTTGATTTTTCTACTTGCTCAGTATGACTTGGGAAATTACTTTTGGATTAATTTGTAGCATTTGCTATAGCATATTTAGTACTAACATAATTATTAGTATCTATGAATGCTATGTAATTTCTACATTATGGAGCTATAAGTAGGAGCAGGTATATTGTGCAGTGCTTTGAGCTCCCGAGGTAGTACTTCATTATATTATCATGAGTTTAGAATTATATATCTAAGGTATGATTTTTTTCTTGTTTTTCAGATGTTCAACTTGCCCATGGCCCTTTTCATTCCCCCTTCAGTGTTTGCTGTTCATTTACAGTTTAATCTACTTTACCAGTTTTGGATACATACAGAGGTAAACCAGGTTTTTAAGCCATACCTAAACAGTTAGCCTGCAGCAGTGTCCTGGAAATCCACTAGCAGCTGATTTATTGTGTAAGAAAAATCTTTGTCTTATTCCTTTAAGGAGAAACATCTGTTCATTTTTATTCCTTTTTCTGAATATATATTGCTAAGTTTATAAGAAGCAATGAGGCCAGTTGGTCCCAATTAGATTTAAAAGAAAAGTAACTGTAAGGAATCAAAACTTTTTGCTATTTTAATAGTATATTTTCCTATCTTGCATCTTATTAAACATTTTTGGCAGATACTTAAACTGATTTAATTTCTAAGATAAATATTTTAGGGGAAAACATCCCAAAGCCAGTGCTTCTTAAAAATCATTTAGAGCTGTATCTAATGTCAGATATTATTTCTTTCTTAATGCAGGGAATTCTCAGATGAAAAATGGTCTTTGATTATCTGATGGCTATTTGTTTATGACTGCACCACTTTATATGTGTTTTGTGAGTGCATAGAGCATATCTAGTTTGCATACTCAGTTAATAACCCACTGTAATTAGTAAGTAGTTTCCCCACACGTGGTAGTTCAATGGCCTTTGCCTTCTTCCTTGCATTACAGTAGAGGTGTTTAAAGGTATTCAATGTTGTAAGTCAGTAGCGTATTTCTCATTTCTTTATCTTCTGTTTTATTTGACTGTATTGTTTAAGCCACAGTTTTTTCTTTTATTTTTTTTCTGTTTCCTTAGGAAAAAAATAATCAAAAATAAAAAAGATAGTGAACCAATAGCAGACTTTTGTTGTTGACATTTCACTTCTGTTGGACACATGTCTAAAATCATTAACATGTGTCTGTTGCTCTGCAACACCACATGACTAGGGAAGGCTTATGATAAAATGACACACACATCACCAAAACTGGCATAAACTCAAGCAATACACAATTAAGCTTTTTAAAATGTTTTGAACAAATTCTAGCACTTCTTGAAACTATACATAATGAATACTATGAATCACAGTGTAGCAAAGTTTCTTTGTCCATTCTTTAGGTTTCACAAACTAGTTTTAGTGTGTGTTGCCTCTGAGAAAAATGTAATATACCTCATCTCTGCTGTTTGAAGCCATCTCTTTCTTGGCTGAGAGGCTTCTAATATTCTGCTGTGTAGCTGTAACTCAGTGAGTCTCAGCACTGGTGCTGCAGTGCACGTCTAAAGTTTCTAAAGTGAATTTCAGATGCTTATAAATTGCCTATATCCCTCTAAAGCGCTAAATCCTTCATGGGGCTTAAAAGGAATTTCCATAACATATGTGCAATGTGCCGAGTTTAGACACTAGTCTAAACAAGAGTGAATTTCAGTCTCAATGAAAAGATAAGCACCACTTACTATTAAATTATTGTGCCAGTAGAAAAACAATGGATCTTTTGTACTGATCCGGTTGATCCACTCGTAGGATTTTGCTTAATGTTGGTATTGTTGACTTTGTAGCACAGCTGAAATCAGTTGAAATATGTTGAAGTCATGCTCTAAGGTCAAATATGATGTCAAAATAGAAATAGGGTTACACCATGTATTAGCAGATTTCCTGCTCTCAAGGGCAAGGAATTGACAGAAAAGAGTAAGGAAAGGAAGGGAAATGGTAGCAGCCATGCAGGTTTATGTTACCCAGTGAAATTTATTATTTTTGGTGAAATTAATATGATACTTCATCTTAATATTGGGTTTTCTTTACAACAACTATTAATATTTAACTGTTCATAGCTGTGGCTATTTTTTTTCCTAACAGTTCTTGTCTGAATTTTAGTGGTTCTAAGTATCTTACACAGACTATTTTAATATGAAAATCCTTTCTGTAAATCTCAGTTTCCATTGGTTTTCCCAACATACGGGGTTTGTTTGGGACTGCAGACTGAGGCTTCTATAGAAAACAGTATCCTGTCCCAGTAACTACTATTAACCCTTGCTCTGAGAGCAGATATTCATCATCCCCCAGCAGCTCTGGTGTCCTCTGGGAGCCCATGGTGGGTACTGTTACAGTGTGACAGTACATGTCATTCATCCTGAGGACCTCGCTGTCACTGTCCAAGCTTGCTAGGCCCTGGCAGATGAACCTCGGGAGTAAAGGGTGGGGCCAGTTCTGCGCATTCTGTGCTTCACCTAAAAAAATCCACTGCGCAGGCTTGAGGGATTCACCCACTTTGCGTGGGTAAAAACCCTCCCAAAATCTTTGGTTGTGAAGTCTAGCCATGATGATGACATGTCATTAGTGGGCTCGAGGAGATATACTTTATTATTTCCATTCTGCAAGTTCAAGGTGTAATAGTTTGCTTCTAAAATGCAGGAGCAATTAATAAGAAATGTTGACTTTTCCTTCAGACTTCTGTTGCTTTTCATCAGTATTGATGTTTCCTTAGATACAATTTGGCCCACATTCACTAGTCAAATATGTTTGGAAATTGTCACTTCACAACTTTTAATTGCACATCTTTCTCCTTTAAAAAAAAATACAGGGAAATAAAAGTCTCCTTTCTTTAATAGGTTGGTTTTTCTTTGTTTTTGTGGTTTTCTTGTGTTTGTTTTTTTTGGGGGAGAGTGTGTTTGTTTGTTTTTGTTTTACATAGTATTGAAAAGTTTAAGAAAGGACATTCACAATTTAGTGTTTTATAGAAGAATAAAAGCCGCATGATTAATAGGAAATTAAGAGGACAGAGTGAAAGTAGTTGAGAGTTTCTGAGGGAAGATGTTTCAGTTTAGAAGCAAGTTAAATTGAATTCAGTAATTCCAAGAGAATGACCATGCTGTGCTGAAACTTTCTATGCCATGTTTCAGCCTAGAACAAGAGTTTATAGCCAAATATGATCCCTGATATTTTTCTGTCTTTCCTACTTAAATTTTACATGTGTCCAGTGTTGTTTCAAACAATGTTAAGAGATGTTTCCTGTGTTATAACTTTGACCTTTGTCAATATTTGTTAGGTTGGTTTTTGTCCAGCTCACCCACCAGCAGATCAGACATGGTCTATTTTATTTTAAGTGACTCGTATATTCTGTGACTACAGTACCATAAAGATCAAAAGCACACACTCATTCTGTCTCATTTAGAACTTCTATATTTCCTACGTACTTGGCATGTTTTAGGTTTTGTCCTTTTATATAAAGTAGGACAGCATTTAAAACATTATAAATCTCATATAAAAATTATACCATTCTTCTGGGGCTGGAATATTTTATTATTATTTATTATTTGAATGGGTTACTGATACAGTAAAGGCATATCTGAAATTCACAAAGAAAAGTTGGGTATGTAGAGTGAAAGCACAGTTTTGTGACTTAATGTTATGCACATCTGTATATTCTCATTACAATTTTTTCTGTCAGATACCTACTTTTTTTTTCTTTTTTTTTCACTGCTTCTGTGCATTCTGGATGGATGGGCCAAGGCCAGAGATATGAGATTGAAGGCCCAGTGCTAGGTCACACTGTGTACTTTGATCACAACAACCCCAGGCAGCACTACAGGCTCGGGGAAGAGTGTCTGAAAAGCTTTCGAACAGAGAAGAACATGGGAATGCTGATCAACAGCTGGCTGAACGTGAGCCAGCAGTGTGCCCATGTGGCCAAGAAAGGCAATGGCCTCTTGGCTTGTATCAGGAAGAGTGTGGTCAGCAGGACCAGGGCAGCGATCATCCTCCTGTACCCAGCACTGTTGAAGCCACACCTTGAATCTTGTGTCCGGTACTTGGCCTCTCACTGCAAGAAAGTCATTGAGGTGTTGGAGTGTGACCAGAGAAGTGCAACAGAACCAGTGAAGGACCTGGAGTGTAAATCCGGTGAGGAGCAGCTGAGGGAGCTGCAGTTGTTTAACCTGGAGAAAAGGAGGCTGAGGGGAGACCTTATCAGTCTTTACACCTACCTGAGAGGAGGTTGTAGCCAGGAGGGGTTCATTTTCTTCTCCCAGGCAACTAGTAACAGGACAACAGGAAGTGGCCTCAAGCTGTGCCAAGGGAGAGTCATGTTTGACATCTTGAAGAATTTCTTCATTGAAGGGGTGGTTAACCATTGGAAAGGAGTGCCCAGAGAAGTGGTGGAGTTACCATCTCTGGAAGTGTTCAAGGAATTACTGGATGTGGCACTTAGTGCCATGGTTTAATGACATGGCAGTGTTTGGTCAAATGTTGGACTCAAAGATTTTAGAGGTATTTTCCAATCTTAGTGATTCTATTATTATTATTACACCATGTGCATGGCAATCTGAAATTACACCATAATTTTTTCAAAGATTTTTTACAAATCTCTGAGCAGCGCCAAGGAATTGCACTAAATAAATAATAAACTCGTAGTTTATTTAAATGAAAAATGAAAAAAAAATAGTCAAAAACAACTCAGGAAAATATTTAACAATCCTAGGTTAATGGTTGGACTCAATGATCTTAAAGTTCTTTTCCAACCTAAATGATTCTATGATTCTGTGGTCTCAATAAATCAAGAAAAAACAATTTTTGGTTCTATCCAATACTGTTTAGGTCAATGGAAATGAGTCAGTAAATCTGCTCTTAAATAGTCTGGGAGAAACATATCTGTGACTAGACACCATTCTTCTCTAGATCATAAGTGGAATGAAAAAAATACCTCAGTCAAAGAGCACTAAAAATCTAATTTTTCAAAAGCCGCAAAATATTTCAGGACTGTTAGTGACAGACAGAAATACTCCATTCCGGTTTATTTTCACAGGTGATTTGGAAGGGCTATGGCTTATATTAAACTATATCCTTCCATTATGCATTTATTACAACCAATAAGTTAGGTGTGTTTATAACCTGATAGACATCTGTGAAAAACAGAAATTAGTTTCTGTTGGTTTAGCTGTAATTTTTATGAGATGTCAAATTGTTTTGGAAAGTATCAACAGATCCAATCCCTGATGGTAGTAATTGCAGCAGCAGATTATTCCTTGCCTGTTTGATCTTTGACATGTATTAGTTTCTGTTTAATTTTCTAATTTAAGGAAAGACTGTAATCTGCCCTTTACCATACTCACAGAAGTCAGGTTTTCTAAGGCATCTCTTTTTGCCTTGTTTTAATCTTTCTGCCTCGTCAAACTCTGGGAGCATAAAAAGGTGAGTGACAGCTATTTATCTGGAGTAACATGGGTGAAAACAGGTGAGGAATGGGAATAGTTTTGGCAACACTTCATGCAGACTGAAAAGAGAGACTTGAAATTCTTTCAGATATAGGGGAAGGCACATTTGTTTTTGTCAGAAAACACCAATTCTGTGAAACTAAAACTTGCTGAGGAAATTTATTGCACTTGACAAATATTTTGCACTTATATGTAGTATGGTGTAGACTTACTGGTGTAAGGTTTTGACTATGTCTTTCTTTACCTTTGATTTCTGCTCAATTTTCTTTAATGAAAAGCTTTGAAAGAGCGAAACCATGGTGTTCATGCTTCATGCTCTGCACAGTCCATCTGGGCTCCTTGAGTACAACTGAGCTGTTGTGGCCCTGTCCTGAAGTCCTTGCATCAGTTAGCTCCTATCTAGGGTCTATTGAAATACTTGCAGTAGTTTTGTAATTTAGAAGCATATTAATAATCAATTTCTTAAAACTGAAAGGTAGATTTGATCAAGACATGAGACTTTGAATTTAAATAGCATTTTTACATATCTTACTTGACTATTACACTTCTGAGTGTTTGCATTGGGAAGAAGTTTGTTTTGTTCTTGTGGAGTTGGAGGAAGGCTTTTGGTGCAGAGCTAAAATATTCAATAGTTTTCAAATAAAAAAAGATGCTTTGTTAGTAGGTAAAAAATCTCTAGACCTTGTTTACAGAGACTATATTTATTCTTATTTTAATATATTGTTAATAGTTTCTATAAAGTTGTATGATATTAGTCAAATCTAACATGTGGAAATTTATGCAAAATGGTGAGATACAAGTGGTATACTTGGTGGAAACAGAGTATGGTGGACTGATCTGATTTTCTGTCCAAGATAAAAAACAAGGTTAGGCTTTGATTTTTTTTGTTTTGGTTTTGTTTGTTTGTTTGTTTGTTTTAATTAGTAAGCATCACCAGTAAAAGGTAAAATCAGTAATAATCCAGTGTAATTGTGTAGAATTGTGAGGCTGTAGTATCTCTTAAATTTGATGCTGGAAGGTCACTTTGAGCTCAAATACCATATGCTAACAAAACCTTTAATTTTCTTTATTCTAGTACATTGGTTCATTTAATGAAAGAGCAAAAAACTGTTGCATAAACCAGACATGGGTCTGTCTGATGTTCCCCTTCAAATTAGAAACTCATACTTCTGTCCTAGTCAGGTTACGAGGGATCAGAAACTTACCATTCAGGAGACTTTTCCCAAAACTCATCAAGGAGATGAATGTAATTACAGATGATTACAGCCATTCTCCTAATCTGATGTTCAAGACTATGTCTGTCAGCTCTCAGTGTCACAGATGATTTAAGCGGAATTCTGGTCACATCATCTACCAGCCTACTGGCTACTTGTTACAAACATCCAAGAAATTATTCTAAAATGAATGGGGAAATGAAGTATTTGCTGATTTGCTTACAGAACAAAATTTTGGTTATAAAGGAAAGTTCTTGTCCCATTCCTGAGGCTTTTATCATTCATAAATTCATTGTGTGCCTGCCACAAACTCTCAATTCAAGTGTTTTCTCTGAAGAGAAAGAGAGCAAATAATTCAATAGTCACCAGAAAGATAAAAATACTTCCTTCAGTGTAGGCAGTGACTTCATAGATTCAAATAAGCTATATATACAGTGTAGAAAATAAAACTTAAGCATGATTCCAAGAAACAGAGCTCTTATTGCTTCAGTCCAGCCCATTTGCCAACCTGGATTATTAGATTTTTTTGACCAAACTGAAGAATGAAGGTGTTGTCATCACTGCAATTGCCAGAACATGGAGGAGAGCAAAACTGACAGCACTATCACTAAGCAAAAATGCTGACAAAAACTGCAAAATACGTTCTACTTTTCCATGTTTCTCTTCCCCCATGAGGGGAGAAAAGTATTATCTTTCTGGATATGTAAAGCACATAACTCTGCTTTTTGTTTTAAATAAAAAGAATAATAAAAGAGATAGAAAATAAAACATTCATAAGAGAGCACGCTGTTCCTGTCCTGCTAATTGTTGGCTGCACTTGAACACAGTTTCATCAAGAAAAACATAGTGGGATGAGATATGGAGTTCCTTCCTTGGCACCTGGGACCTTGGTGATGAAGAGTGCCTGTGTTACACCTCAGGATGAGCCTGCTATTTTAAACCAAGCTCTCCTTGGCACTTTTAAGTATCTGAGGAGTCTACTTGGAAGTCCCTTTACACTGTGAGCCAGTATTTTAGTCTTACCTAGCTTCTTTTTCAACTGAACTGCAAAACAGAGAGAATGAGACTTAAAAATATTTAATTTATGTAAGTGAACTGTGTAGTGCTTGCAGCTGGTAACTCAATTAACCATGCAGAACAGGAGTCATAGTCATTCTCATTCAAAAGTGACTGTTTCATGATAATATTGGTGATTTGTGCTTGATGGGCAGCAATCCAGGCAGAAGAATCCTTCCCTTTCCCTCCTGAAGCTGGATCACAAGTGAGGCCAGAAATGAAGTTTATGGGACAACAATATAAGCAACAATTTCAATTTTGATCCAAATAATTAAGTCCTTGAATTTGATTGTTGGCTTCTGGTCCTTGCACCAAAGACTCTTCTTGCAAGCAGCAGCTGTGAAATGTTTACTTATGCAGCAGTGGGCCTGACTTTTGCTAATCTGCCTGCAGAAATCCTAAAATCATGCTTCAATACTTTTATTTAGGTCACTTCTGTCTATTATAGCTCTGGAGAATTATCAAGATAAAAGTGAAGTGAGCTACTTAGAGATGCAACATATTTCAGTACATTCTTTGTCCTCGAAAAGAATCTAAACAACTCATTTATCAAATGAAATTAATACATTAATGAAAGGATACCACATTAATGATGTTAGAGGTACTGTTTTTGTAAGAAAGAAATTTAAAAAAAGTCTAATTTTCCATCTTAATATATTATGTTTTAATATTACATACCCTTGAGTTTTTTCATAGCTTGTACTCATTGACCGCTCCACGGACACCCCCTTGTCATGAGGGAGAAGCTTGTGTGCCCTTATGAAGTTGTGAGCTATGCTGGCAGTGGTTTATGCCTCTGGTAGGGTCTCCCATACTAGTCAGGTCTCAGCTGAAGGGTCAGATGTGTCCTCGGGCAGGATGGGCTCGTCAGCCCCCCGGCAACCATCCTAGGAGAAGGACAACTCTAACTCCAAACCCGGGCAGATGGAGCTCGCTTAGCCCTGTAAGGCCATCCATTTAAGAGAAGGATACTCTAACCAAACCTACATCCTGAGAACCTCGCAGTCACCGTCCAAGCTTGCAAGACCCTGGCAGATGAACCTCAGGAGTAATGGGTGGGGCCAGTTCTGTGCACGCTGTGCCTCACCTAAAAAATCCCCAGCACAGGCTTGAGGGATTCACCCACATTTGCAAAGCCCTGCTGTGACAGGCAAGGGACAAAACGTCAGGTGTTACGGAGCACTGGAAGCTGCAGACCCAACCCTGCATGCAGGCAGTTCAGGACACTGATCGCTCAAGAGTGACCCGGGAGATGACAGTCTTGTTCGGCAGCATCCTGAATGACCAAGCAGCCTTTCTCAAGGAGAGCACTGCTTGCTCCACATGGAGAGGGGACTAGAAAAGGTGACCTAACCAATGCTCATCTCCACACTTCACCCGGTTGGCGAACCACGGCCAACGGGCACCTTCCAATGTGGTCAAACCACCACAAAGAGACAAAGGCAAACACCTGCCTCCAAAGGTGTATTCAAATTGACACTGGCTTGTTGGAACATCAGAACCATGCTTGATACTGTGGATAGTGGATGTCCTGAGCATCATTCTGCTCTAATTGCCCATGAACTGGCACGACTCAACATCGACATTGCTGCTCTCAGTGAAGTTCATCTCCGCAAGGTAGGCAGTCTTAAAGAACGTGGTGCCAGCTACACACTCTATTGGTCAAGCAAACCCAAAACCGAAAGTCCCCTCTCAGGAGTTGGTTTCATGATTAGAAACTCCTTTGCCTCTAAACTTGAAAACTTGCTGACAGGTCATTCCGACTGCATTATCTCCCTATGCCTCCTGCTACACAACAAACAACACATGCATATGCCCCAACTCTCCAAGCTGACCTGTGGAAAAAGACAGATTCTATACCGAACTGCACCGCCTTACCCAAAAGGTTCCTGCAGATGATAAAATCATAATCCTTGGTGACTACAATGCAAGAGTAGGAAAGAACTCTGAAGCCTGGAAAGGAATACTAGGCAAACATGGCATTGGAAATTGCAGTGACAACAGGTGCCTCCTGCTAGAGTTTTGTGCAGAACAAAAGCTCACCATCACCAACACTATCTTTCAGCAGAAAGGCAACCTGAAGACAACCTGGATGCATCCTTGATCCAGCACTGGCACCTCATTGACTATGTCTTAGTGCAACAAAGAAATGTTTGTGGATGTCTGTCACACCTGAGTGATGCCCAGTGCAGAATGCCAAACAGACCACCGCCTTGTGCGTTGCAAGCTTAACCACCACTTTAAGCCCACACATAGGAGGTGATGCATTCCAAGGAGGAGGCTCAAAGTCAGCAATCTTCAAACAGCTGCAGTGAGAGACAGCTTCCAGGTAAACCTCCAAACTAAACTTGAAGATCATCCCTCAGATCCCTCTCCCAAAGTGCTTTGGCAACATATTAAAAATAGCATTCTGCAGTCCTCTGAAGAATCCTTAGGGTTCTCCTCCAAAAGAAACAAAGACTACTTTGATGAAAGCAATCAAGAAATCCAGGAATTAT
>VXAU01005772.1:90501-111961 GCA_013399695.1 Formicarius rufipectus | reverse complement strand
ATATATATAACAATAAGTCATATTGCTTCATTGTTTAGAGAATGTGGCATATAGGGTATAGTCTTTTCCATGGTGTTCTTATATACAAGAGAGCATTTGAGAGGAGTTGAAATGCTACTATTTTCCTTCAGAAATAGCAGTGGGAAAAACTCATCAAAACTAAGGCCAAACTACCTGTATCTGTATGCTCACTGTTAAAATGGATGGAGCCAGCAATTTAACATATTTACTCCAACCCCAGCTTGACTTTTTGGCTGTGAGACCAGTTCTACTGAGAAGGAAATAGAAAGGAGTTTCTCCAGAGGTGAAATCAGCAAGTGAGTGGTGGAGTAAACATACCCATTAAAAGAAATTTGCAAAAAGCAGTTTGGGAAGCCATCTCCCTCTGACACAATATCAAATAGTCATGCCTAAGTGCAGGACACTCAGTGTAGTGTGCAGGACACTCAGTGTAGTGCTAACATGTTTGAATTATTTGTCTTTTGTTGAAAAAGAAAAACAAAACAAAACGAACCAAACAACCATGCTTGTTACTCTGTGTATCATACTACAGCTGCCTAAAAGATAAATAATTGGGTAAAAAAATTTTTACTTGATGACTATAATTCATTTGCTGCCAAACAAAAATTTGTCAAGCAAATAAAAAAGTGGCATTGTGATCTCCTAAATGTTATGGACCTCTGAGCAACCTGGCCTAGTGAAAGGTGCCTCTATCCAAAGGAGAGGTGGTTGAAACTACATGATCTTTAAGGTCCCTTCCAACTCAGACCATTTTATGATTCTATGATAATTTATCCTTTATTCTCATCCACAGTCTACTTTCTAATTTGAAACTGTCATTTGTAATACATTGAATTTCTGAAAGATAGTTCTATATAGTGGCATTTAAATTAAATCTTTAATTCAACCCAAACTATCTTCTTCCTTACCCTTACTAACTGTTTGATGACTACAGCTTTTCAAACAAAGTATGTATAACTTAATGACACAATATTTAAAGAAAATTCAGAATCTGGAACAAAGACCTACTAGTCCCATCAGTTGCTTGGTTGAATAATCTTTGCAATACATATATAGACTTTATCAAACATGCAAAATTTAAAGGGTTTTCTAGTGAAATCCACTTTTCACAAAGGTGTCTAGTAGCAGTAACATAAAACTGCCATATCAGAAAGCATTAGAGAGTGTTCATTCCTGGGTCATCACCAGACAAGGAAATTCTGAGGAAATATTATCTCAAACAAGGCACAATGAGACATGGTAGGCAACAATGTACCTCTTTACATCAGCTGTTTATGCTGTCTCACTTTAAAGAATTACAGGAAGAAACTAGACAGACCAAGGCAAAGTCTCTAAAACGGATGCTCTCTTCTTCACTAGTTATTTCAGGGAGAATGTTGAGCAATAACATTTTGTAGACCATCACATTGTTTGGAAAGGAAGTTTCATTTGTTTCTGAAAGTTGCACTGGTTCTGGAAATCCTGACAACCGGATACTGGTCCTAAAAGTGCGATTTCTTTTTTTTTTTTTTTTTTTCCAGTTTTATTTTGCTATTCCTCTGTTTATAAACTGACAATCACCTAGTGTTCCCAAATACACAAATGATCAAAAAACAAACATCAAATGAAATCAATTACACACCACAAATAAAGGATAAAATATAGTCTAAGTGAACAATTCACATCTACCCCCTTCTACTGCAAACTGCTATCTAAGATATTCAGATTACATGTATGCATAAAAATCACATTTAAGGAATGAAGCTCATTTGATAAATGATTGTGTAACACAATAAAGAAGGCATAATTGCTTAGGTAATTTATTTTCACAGAGAAACAATTCAACTTTTCCTAGTGACTATATCATCAACCTCCTAGAGCTTGACAGCCCACTACCTCCCTTGATAGCAATTCTGAAATCAAATGTCTTACCTACTAATAGAAGTATATCTGAATAAAAGCAGTACATTTTATAAAATTAACAAGTTTTCTATCTGCCTTATTTTGGAGTAATAGACTTTCTTCCTGATCTTGTTTTAGAAAACAAAACTTGTCAACAGTCAGAAAAGGCAATTAAGGAAAATGGTCCTGAACTTGTGCTATTATGTCAACAGTATATAACACTTATGAATGAGTTTGTCAGGGGCCATTACACTCCTAAATCAGCAATATGCTTCCCTGAAGTAAACTCACTACTTTTGTCTCTATCACAGCATCTGTAGTGACAACATATTCTAAGCTCTCTACATGTATACAGCACAGTCCAGTGCTCAAGTAATTAATTGAATATGACCATATGTCCATTCACAGAATCCATGTTGCTATTACAGCCACTGCAACAGTTGGACAGTTTGTAGACCAATTATTATTATAAAGAGTTTGTTTTGTTTTGTTTGTTTGTTTTTTAAATGGGATAATAATTTGATAACACAAGCACTTTGATGAATCATAATGAATCTTATAGATAGCAGTTCTAATAATATATAAGGTTTGCACATATATACTTGCAGAAATGTAAGTGAATACAACCATGAACCCTTATTATGTACAGCTGAGAAATGTTTTTTCCATTTCTTTGAAAAAGATCCACACAACATAAATTCATGTTCTTTTGTAATAATTAAAAATAATTTTAGTTTCTTAAACAGTCCATCTGATTTACAGCTACTCTTAAACCTTGTCAACGCAGAAATCTTATTGTGGCTAATTACTGGCAGCAGAGGTGAAATCCAAAACCAATTAATTTATATTCTTGAAATTTATTGAATAATATTGGTGGACTCATATATTGGCACTCATCTTTCTATCAAAGGTCTCTATGTTTGTTTTTTTTTGTTTGTTTTTTTCAATGACTTCCCCCTCAAAAAAAACAAAAACAAAACCAAAAAATAACAAAAAATAAACAAACAAAAACCCCAACACCCTAACAAAAAATACAAAAACAAACAAACAAATAAACAAAAAAAAACCCTCTACATTGAGTCCTGAAAGTCAATAACACCAGACCTTCATAGGTCATGGGGTTAGATTAGTTTTAAATATTAAACACTTATACCAATTCTCTGTGTAAACATTTTTTTATTTGTAACAAAGTACATTTATGGCAAGCATCATAAATCCTTTCATTTTCTACAGATGATGGTCTAGTGGTCTACTTTTATGCCATAGACATATATCTCTTCCATTTTATTTTTCACCTTCCCAAAAAAAAGTTATTAGTACTGAAAGATAGTTTAATTATTACAGACACTTTCTTTTCTCACAGGAAAAAAAAATCATTCCAATTGGAAATATGGGTTGTCAGAAGTTTCAGGAGAGTTTTATGACAAGGGAAAAGACTGTATTACAGCAAAGGATCTGAACTACAACACCAATTAAAGGTCCATTAACTGGTCCAGCTTTAGCAGCTCTAGTAAGTTCAATTTATGTGTGAGAAAAATCTTAAGAGGAAGTGTAGTCACTGTGCTGGGAGACAGGCCTTTCTTTCAAGTCACTCTTTGCATTGCTTGCACCTTTCTTTCCCTGATTACTCTCTAGTTAATCGAGAGCCAGAGTAATGTCTACACCCCAGCACTTAACAGTGAACGTGTGCTGTGGCAGCTGCTAGAAGCAATTCCCACATATTAACTGCACTGCTATTGCTGGCTGTAAAAGCAATCATTAGGCCAGAATTTCTTTTTTTCACTCTTTCAGCAAGGAGATATGAGCTCATTAGGTTCTCAACACTCATGAAGTACTAAGCAGGAGACACACTGCACTCAGGTGCAGCCTTTGTATCATGTAGGAAAAAATGCCTTTTTTTTCTACCCTATTATGCTAGTTAACTTTGGATTAGCAAGATAACTCACACATGAAAAAAAAAAAAGAAAGGAGATAAGAAGACAAGCTTTTATTCACTTTTAGATATGCCCAGGGTCAAATCTTTCCCAGATGTGAATAGTAGTTATCTTACTGGACTTTCTTGGTTCAGTTGTTATGAAGATGGTAACAATCAAATAAGTTTTATAGAACCTTAAACATAAAAGACTATAATAGGATTTATAATCTCAGTAGCAACACTAATTTAGACAACATTTAACTCCTCCATCCTAATAGTTTCCAGATTAAACTGGTCTGATAAAAGGAATTTTTGTAGCAGAGAATATTTGTCTGTTATCTCTTTCATTGTCTTTTAACAAGCTATTAATACCCAGAAAAATCCTTTTAAACTGTGTTTAAAAAAACAGAAGTTGGTTTTTGAAAAGAAGTAAATAAAAAATTGTAAGAGCTGTTGAGAGAACAGGGATCCACTTTGGTTTTATTCTACTATATTTCTTCATTGATTGAAAGACATAAATAGGGCAAACACCTCTCTCGCAGCAGAAAACTTCATCAAATTCAAGGTAAGTATAAACTGTGATTTTAAAAGTATCATCTGGTCAAATAACACGCTTATCTTCATGAGAGCACTCATACATCTGAGCAGATAACCAAGAGTTAAGCACTGATTGCTCAGTCTCCTCATCCAAAAAGCACATCTCTTTCTGCTTTGACAATTTACATAGTTAGACAGTAATGGTTTTTACTTGACTTCTTGTCATTTTTCCATGCATTCAGTTTTCTATTCACTTTTAAGAAGAATGATATGTATAGACAGAAACAATAGAATTATGTAGCTGTTATAAACCTAGCCTTCCAAATTTAAACATTAACTTTGACTGGTGCTTAATAAACAAAATTTTTCTATGAGAAGACTGTTGAATAATAATTTTATTTATTAATGTTTCATATATATATATTTCCACTTCCTCCAAAGAAATCACAAGAAAAGAATAGGGAAAAAAATTAGAAATGTGCTGTAAAGGTCACCATGGAGAAAACTACAAATATTATTTCAGGAAAAAAAGTTCCTCTAGATGTAATGTTGCATTCTGTATATATCTAAAAAAAAAAAAAAATAAAAATCTTTCCAAATCACTATTTTTCTGGTTGGTTTCTAATGGTAATCAAAGGAATCAATTTCCCTTAAAATTCATATGAAGTACCTGGTCGAACCAAGAAGTCAAAACCAAACCTGAACAAAATTATTTGGTCAACCCAATATCAAGTATTGTTTATTCTGTTTAATTCAGTTTTCATTCATGCACTAAAAAGAAAAATCTCAAAAGCCTTTTTCTTGTTAAAACTTTATGGCAAAAGTGGCAGGTTTCAGGAAGAGGTCAAACAAAGTTTTCAACAACATTTTCTGAAAAGAATTGTTGATTAATTATTTTATTGAGATCGATGACATGGCTGTAAGAACTGAGGTGAGTGCAGGATTTACTATATATTAGATTCATTACTCTGGGCCTAAAAAAAAATAAGTTCCAGCAGAAGACTTATTTAATATGAATGCATATATTCTCTATATATATTCTATATAATTTAAAATTCCACCATCATTTGTTACTTCCACACAACTCTAAGCTTTCTGATTCCAAATGAACTGAAACAAGATGTTTTGGCACACCCAGAACAAAGCCTCTTCACATATTCTATGTTTGTTAAGCAGACATAGGTAAGTTTCTAGAGAAAAAATGTTCCTTTATGCTATAATCTATCGTCTATATTCTAGAAAGTTTCATGAAATTTAATAATGTATAGATTGCCTATGATGCTTCAGTGGTTAAGATCTTGTCTGCTATGACAGTTTCACAGGCTAAATTATAGTATGCCCATCCAATCAGATACATTCAGGATTTCAAGGAGAATAAAATTATATACAGTGGGAGGAAGCTTTCTAAAACTTACTGAAATTTGTAGTATTATTACAGTTTCCTTTTTCATTATTTTTTATTTTTTTTTCAGCTCAAATTGTCATAGGAATGACCTAATGGCTCTGCAAAAGCTGACAGGCTGTACATTCGCATGGCCCTGCCCAGCTATCCCAGGGCTGTGTTTCACCCTGTTTCTCCACACCAGGCCTGACCCTGTTGCCCACCAGCAAGATCACATCCTAGTCCAGCCTTGGCCAAGCCCCATCCCTATGCTTGATGCCCCATGCTTTGCCCTGACACTGAGCAGCAAAAATTTTTGCATTTAAAATTTTCTAGTTTGTTTTATGAGATTCTTTAAGGTAGTTATTACTATGGGATTACCACACCAAACAATATCTCATTTAATCAGATTTGAACTTAAGGACAAGAAAAGACATAAGTGTAGGCATGACTTCCAGTGGAAAGGATAGCAGGAAATAAAGCTGAAGTTATTATTCAGAGTTTGAAAAAAAAAAATTTACATATAGAATGAGAATTACTGTAAATATATTTCTTTAAAAAAAAAAGTAATTAAACCAAAAGCACACATGTTAAAGAAGAAAAAAAAATCCTTATATTTTATCAAAAACTAATGTAATTTCAACTGCAGATATTCATAGTGTTAACTGCAACTGAGATTGCTTAAGTCCATATTATTTATATAAAATATTACATAATCAGATTGCCAATTTCTTGACAGGTATCAGAACCTCATGGACATATTAAACAGAATGTCTTGAAACCTAAAATTTTTCATGGAGATATCTAATTGTGAATAAATTTGACAGCAGATGGTTTTGAAGTCACACAGTTCTTCCCTAGTAGTGTTCTATTACTTTAGTATTACTCCAAATATAAAAGAACTCTCCAGGATTATATACACAGTAGTACATAAATGTCAAATGAAAAGAAGAAATATATAAACAAGATTAAAACAATGGACTGTTCTGATTCTCCTTGAGGACAAGAAATTCTCATTGGTCTTTGATGGTAACTTTGACACTCTAGTTCATAATGGGAAAGTAGGCATGACATTAAAAAAAAAGTTTTATATGAAAATTCTCATTCCTCATAATGTTAAATGAAAGTTATTAATAATACCCTGAACATGTAGACATTTCCAAAATTATTTTTTTAATAAAAACTAATTTTCCTTAAATATGTATGCATATAGATATGTAAACATTCAATCCCTTTACAAAGATATTTATCTGCAGTGTGTTCAGTGCAAAATAATCTTCTTTCACTGCTTGAGGTACCATCTTAAAGACCTGCAGACATAAAATAAGGCATAGGACTATTTTGGTCTTCTTTTTGAACCTACATTTTGTCTCTAGTGACCCTTAACTAATTTTTGCTTGGGCACATTTACAGAAACGAATTGAAAGAGCAGGCTCAAGCTTCCTTAGAATATAGACACACAGTGTAGTGCAGTAGAAACCATGAGTAATACAGAAATAAAGGCCTTTCTAACTAGTGATGCCTTATAAGTCAATATTCTCAAACTGAGGACAGCAACAAGAAACAGTATGAGTGAATTTCTATGAAGCATAAGCCATTTAGCCCTGGATAAAAATGAGAACTTTGATACAGATTTTTTTCTAGTTGTATGTTAATGTCTTATTCTCCTTCCTGCAAGAACAGGTCAAAAGTGCATCTTTGTCTACTTCAAGGTCAATTGTGTACTTGATTAAAATTAAATTTATTTGAAATTCTGGATGGCCTTTAAAATTAAATGCTAGCCTGAAAGGTGATCATTGTCTTTAATGAAGCATTGAAATGAATTAATATTCCCCTGGACTTTCAACAGCACTCGTTTAGACTGAAAAACATGGCATTGATTGTTGTGTTTCATGTAGGTTTTGGTGAAACCTCCCTCTCCTTGTATGACTACTTTTACACATACATCCAACTAGCATGTATGCATAAGAATTTACAGATAGCAAGAAAACAACTTTGATCAAAAGCCAGCACACACTTCTCAGAGTGAGGCCACCTGGAAGGAGCCACTTACAAAAGAATTGAAGATTTCGGGGGGATTTAACAGCTTATGATACTAGACCTGCAGCCTCAGTCAAAATAAATCTGACTTGATCTTATTAACAATACAGAATGGGAAACATAAAAAGCTAAATTAAAAAGAAGGGGAGGAGGAAGGAAGGAAAAGAAAGAAGAAAGGAAAGGAAAAGAAAGAAGAAAGGAAAGGAAAAGAAAGAAGAAAGGAAAGGAAAAGAAAGAAGAAAGGAAAGGAAAGGAAAGGAAAGGAAAGGAAAGGAAAGGAAAGGAAAGGAAAGGAAAGGAAAGGAAAGGAAAGGAAAGGAAAGGGAAAGTTAGTTCAGAATAGCTATGGAATGTTTCCATTAAGTATAACTGATCTGATACACTGCCATTAAGATTTAAACCTATCATGGAACAAAGTCGATGGTACATAGTTGTAAATACTTTCTTCCCACTTCTAGATCCAGAGTCCTCTCCTGTGATCATCAATACAGTTTTGCTACATTTGTTACAAGGAAAGGGTAGAAAATTATGAAACTGAAATCAGAGAAGAGAAATTGCGCTTTCATGGTGTTTAAAATAATGATATACTTCTGTCACTGTTTCACCATTGTTTATTTTTAGACACATTTAAGTTGCTTTTATCAGCATATTGTAGCCTGATCATGTAATGTAAAGGACATTTTTCTGACATCTGTTATTATCTTTTATCAGGTATTTTAAGACCTTCTACTCTTGTATAAGACAGTTTACATATAAACAACCAAAATTTGATTTCCATATGTAATGGACATCCTATCTGACCTAACATTTCGCATTTGTTCAATGCTTGACACATATTGAATTTCAGTTCTGAAAACCACTGTGGATTTTTTCATGTCTTTATAGCAGCAGTGTAGACCTTCTAGAAGAAGCAAATAAACATTGCACATGTGTCCTCACCTTGACATCCTTCCCCATCATTGCATATAAGCCTGTAATCCCTCTCATTCCCCAAACAGGTAACTTATTATTAGACTAGACAGTTTTCTGTCCTTTATCTCTCACATTCAGGCTGTTACTAAATCCTGTCATTTTCCCTTTAAAACATCTCAAAAATCTAGTCTTTCCATTTCATTTGTGTTTTCAGGAAAGAGTAGTCATTCAGCAAATAACTGAGGCATAACAAGGGCCACCGACATGTCTATCATGTACTTCACTCTTTTCTTCTTAATACTTCAACTACTCCCTCCTTTGCCTATAGCTCACCTTTCTCTGTTTGTAATTCCTTATCCTCTGCCCTGGAGACTTTCTCCTTCTGTGTCCAATATAAGTCAGTTGTGACTTAAATATTCAAATCCTTTAAAAAGCACTTTGGTGTCATGCTCTAGGCTTTTCCCTAAGCCCAAGAGTTCATTCCTGATCCTTCACATAACACCTTCTGCTCTTTCAGGCAGAACTCCTTATTTCCACAGTGCTGTAAACAGTGAAAACAAACTAAATTTTTTAAAGCATGCATGGCACTCTTTTTTTTTTTTCCCTCATATTTTATCTGTGTATTTTTCATGTCTTTTCTTCTGTTTTATTGCTGTTTTCTTCCTATATTTATTAGACACCTGAATATTGGTTATTTTAGCACCGAAACTAGTAGCAAAACAATACATTAGATAGGTCTAATCCTTGTTTTGTCAGTCTATTTAGGATGTCCTTGGGGTACTAAGATCCTTTCACTAAGCATTATAAAAAAAGCATAAAATGTGTACAGATAATGGGCCGAATTATATTCTTTACTATGTCCGTGTTTATTTAGAGTAGCTGTACTGACTTCAAAATTTTGGATTGATCAAATAGGAAAATATTCATATGATTGCCTCTGGAGTGAAAATCATTCTGTATCATATTTTTTGCAGAACTGTTGAGGAGACTGTAAAGATAGGAAAGGCGAGAGATCCTACTGCTGTATAAGTATCCTTATTGTTAAACTGAACTGGATTAAAGGCGAGAACAAAAGAAAAAGATATCATGATGAAGGATTTTTGTGTTTGGAATCCCTGTTAAAACTCAGAAGTTATCAATAATTTTGTTTTAAAAGTTTTCTTATAAGGCAGCTCCCTTCTTCTCAAAAAATAATTTAGTTACCTTTGATGCAGTATTGGCTTTGAAGAACTGACGAAGCTGGGATAGAACTAATTAAGCAAAATCTTGGATTGAAGTTTTCCCAAAGAGGAAAGAGAGGAAGCTAACCACTGTTATACATTTAGAAGCATGTGAGTATGACAATTACAGTTTGCTTATTTTTCTTCCCTTATATACTTTTGGGCTTTCATCTTAAGACTAGAATACTTAAATAAATGCTTCTACATTTCTTAGACCCTTGTGTGATATTTATTTTCTGCCATGGAAAACAAAACAAACAAACAAACAAAAACAAAACAAAAACTAAAAAGGAAATACAGTTACCATTGAAACTGGTGAGGGAAAAAGTGCCAGCACTGAATTTGATTTTGGTTTTTTGTGTTGCTCTCATGAGGTACCAGATTGACAATGATATAATCTGAAGTTGATATCTTTGTAGAACATGCTTTTTTCACTCTGTTCTAGGCAAATACATCAACCATAACCAACAAGGGCTACTTCCAGATCTGAAGAACTTAGTTCAGGGACACTTGGGTATGTCAAAAATGATCTTTCTGTTATGGATACCTTTTAGCATTTACTATCATCCTTTTGGGGAAATTTTAGAGAATGAGAACATATTTGAAGGTCAGAAACACTTTTATCACCTTTTCAGGACAAGTCACAAAGATAATTCAGTTCTAGACCACTAAAAATATGGGATGTCAAATTTATTTCTAAAGTTACTTCAATTATTTTAGCTTTAGATTCCATCATTTTGAATTTCATACTTTACAAAGATTAGTTCAATAATAATCTAACACATGAAAACAAATTATGCCTTTGATTGGGGAATATCCATAAAAGACAAAGGAAAATATAAATAAGAATCAGCATCCTTGCACAGCCCAACTTCTTCCTGTGAAATGATCTAAACAGTACATTTTATTGCTTTAGTTCATGTGATAATACAGCTAACACTAATGTCAAGAGGATAAATAATGTGCTTAACACTCTCTGCAGAGGATGGAGGTTAGATTTTTGTGTGTGAAGAAAATTGAATCACACTGAAATTTCTTCAGTCTGACAAATTACCTCTGCTACGTTCTATGTCTCTATTCAATTAAACAAATATTCTGGTGGTCCAGCATTATTTAACCATGATTAAAATCACTTACAATAAAATTATGATTTCGTCCTCATCAGAAGTTCTTTTATATAGAGCAGCACTTTGCAGCTTTCTGCCTTAAATTATTCTTCATTTGTGACAAAGGAGCCAAGCTGGATTCTAACCTTGACCACATTAGTAACTGAGACTCATTCAGAAGAAAAAGTTTGATCTTGGGGGTAAAACATTAATATTGAGATACTGTCAGAATGCTGTGTGATAAAAGAGAAAATAAATTCCATGCTGCTTGCAATGAACAATGTACTTGAAACTCTTTTTAAAATGTTCTTTATATTTTTGAATCTATGCAGTCATAACACAACAGACTTGTGCCAGAGTTTTCGCCAACAATAACATTTTCTGTTGCACTTTTTTATGTGCTAATTAAGTGGATTTATATTATAAGATAATGTCATTCATGATTCACCCATTTGATTGCATTCAAGGACTTTCACATCCTTGTTCAACTGTGGAGCATAGAGCTGCACAGAGTAGTGAAAGTAAGGCAACATCAACACTGAATACCTCTTTGACTGGTGGGTGATGCTGTGTTTTGTGCACCAGAACCCATTTTTCCCTCTTGGCTGCCATGACATATTCCTGGCTGACCTGACATTGAGCTGCTGCTGACCAGCAACCTCCAGATCCCTTTCTGCAGGGCTGCTCTCCAGACACTCCTCTCTAGATTTATACTTGTGTTCGACATTATTCTGTCCCTGGTGAAGAATCAGGCATTCATTCTTGTCAAATTTCATGCCAAACCAGCATTAACTGCAGCTGCTCCTTTATACATAGTACAGAATAATAAAATTTATGTATTTAGAACAAAATATGTATTGGAAGTACATGCTTAGAAATATTGTCTTTCTGTTTCCATTATAATACTAAAGAAATCATATATAATACTATTTATCTATTTACAAATAAAGCAGTTACTAAATGGATTCTTCAGACTTTCATACATAATGTCTGTATCTATACCTTATTGGCCAATGTCTATAGAACAGCTAGCAATTCAACTTCACAAATCATCTCAGGCAGAGAGAGACTCGCGTACACGCATACACTTGGCTGTAAAAATTCTTCTCTACACCTGATTTCAAACTTCATGTAGGGGTCTGTGAACAGAGAATGAGATACTTCCACACCTCAGGTTGACATTTACAAAGCTGTTCACAGATTTTGCTGCTTTGCCAAGGGGCAGCAAGGGTTGAACAGCTTTCTCTGTTGTTTTCTTATTTTTATTTTTTCCCTCCTTTCTTTTCTGGCAACAGATGTTTCATGCACTTGAACATTCGGGCAGACCTAGCTAATCGTAGGAATCATACTCCAGGGAGAAGTAAAATACTTCCCCCCACTTAAAATTATTTCTGTGGAGAAAAGGTTCATAGACAGAAACTACTGTCTGAGCATGCTCTGCAATGGCTCTGGGAGGAAAGGCAACAATCCCAGACAGGTGTAAAGATCAGAGCAATCAAAGCAAGAAGCCTACATAGGTTTCTACCTATGTAGGCTTCTACATAGGAGAAGGACAGCATCTTGAAAGAAAAAAGGCTGAGTAGAAGAAAAAGAAGGCAAGATACAGATAACATGCTGAGAAAAAAATTGTATTTGGGTTTGTATTTATAGTTATATTTGCATTCAGTGGTTCCTATGGGTGAGAGAAGTATGATACTAGTTAGGGGGTGGGGTTTTGTTTCGGGTTTCTTAAGGTGATTTTTTTTAGTGAACATTATTCTTTTGTAGTAATTTTATGCATAGAATAATAAGTAATCTTATTTTACAGGTGGCCTTTGGATTTTATTTTAAATTCCTAAAGCTAAACAATCACAGATATACAGAATATGTCTTTCTTCCAACATATCCTTGTTTATTCAAATAGAAAGGAAAGATTGAATGACTCTGTAACTCCAACATATGACAGACATGGAACTGCTGGAGCAAGTCAAGAGGAGGGCCACAAGGTTGATAAGGGGACTAGGTAGCTTTCCTACAAAGAAAGGAAAGAAAAAGTTGTGGCTGCTCAGCCTGGAGAAGAGAAGGTTGTGTGAGACCTCATAGCAATCTTCCAGTATCTGTAGGGGATGTACAGGAAAGCTGAAGAGGAACTCCTCATGAGAAACTGTAGTCTTAGCACAGGGAGGAAGGCTTACAACTGAAAGAGGGTAGGTTTAGATTAATGTTAGGAAGAAATTCTTTACTGAGAGGATAGTGAGGCACCGGAACAGGTTTCTCAGAGAAGTTCTGGATGTACCAACCTTAGCTGTGTTCAAAGCCAGGCGGGGTAAGGCCTTGAGCAACTTGGCCTATAGGGAGATTAGGACTAGATGATCTTTAAGGGTCATTCTAACCCCTTGACATTCTATGGTTCTGTGACAAAACATTTGGCCTATAATTTCTAACCAGTGAGACCTGATAATAATAACAGTTCATAAGCTAAATGAAACATATTGGATATCACAGGTATGAAGAAAATGAGTTAGAAAAGTCTTGGTCTTGAACAAAGCCAAGTCAAAGAGATTTCAGACACAGATGAACTTGATAATGAGATAGGTGAAATGAGTTTTTCCTTATTTGCCCGCTGATAAGAGAGCATTTATGGTATTAATACTATCAATTTACAGCTTCTAGAAGCCAAATTATTGAGTGGCTAAACCCCACATGGACAGTAGAAAAGACAGAGGCTTTTAAAGGGTAAAGGATTTATGTTAACTTTTATTTTTTCTTTATTCCTTGGACTCCTTCCTGTATGTTCCCAGAGACTGTTTACTTAAAATTCACTTTCAGCAACATGAAGACATTAAACCCAGCCATGGGTTTAATGAAAAAAAGGTTTGTCAGATAAATTTTTGTCATAACACTGAGACTTATAGATTAAGCAAGCCTGTACTGTCTGTAAGTTTTTTCTGGTTGTTTGTTAGGTTGGCATTTTTTCCTTTTTCAACTACGTAATGTAAACAAGTGGGAGGCTTCACTTGTTTTCTGTAGTTTCGTCTGAGTTGGAGAAAAAGACCTATATCAACATACAGTGCACAAAAACAATTGGGCACCGCTTTTTTGGGTTGAGTTTTCTAACACGTGGAATTTGAAATAGAATGAAGAAAAATTGTGAGATAACCCTATATATTTGAAATATTTCTCCTTTTTTAGCCTCAGTATTAAAAAGGGAATCATTAAGTATACACAAAGCCACTTGCCATTTAGAATAGTTTCTATAAAGGAAACAAAAAAACAGGCCCTTAAGCTTTTGGTTGAGGGTTGATGATATAATATTATGCCTTGTATTATAGAAATAGTTTTTTTATCATTGAATGGCTAGATCACTCTGATGTGAAAAGTAAATCACAAGTAAGACTCAAGTATTGCATATATTCAGTTTGCTGTATTTATCTAAACCTCAGCAATTTTCTTATTCAGGAATACTCCACCTCACCCCCCCTCCAACCATCCAGAGATTTTTTTTTGATGAATCAGGAAATGCAATCTCTAATATCATAAAAATTCTGATGAGATTTGCATACAATTGCTTAGATTTGCATTATTATTTTCTCCTGCAGTAAACAAACAAAAAAATTATCTGCAGACCAATATCAATTGTCCAAGTCACTGAAAAATCTGACCCTTTTACTATATTGTATTGCTGTATTGGAGTTGAACTGGTTAACTTAGAGCATAGAGAGAAAGAAAAGTAAGGCAAACCATGCCATGCCATCCATACCAGACACATACTGATAAGGTAACAGATATTGATAAACTCTTGTTGAGGAACATTTTGGGACTGTCAGACTCCAAAATGTTATATTTATTTATTTACACTGCAAAAGCAGGAAGATAGAATTCTGTTGTTTCAGTGTCTGTTAAGTCTGAAAGAGAACAGAATAATCATTAAACATTTGCAGAGTATCTGTTTGCATTATGTAAGAATTTTGGGTGAGGCCAATTATGATCAAACTGAAGAGTGGATAGTAGCATTTTGAATTTTAATTGCATCTGCTAATGCAGTTTATGAAACTTCTTGGAATTCTGGAAAGTATTTTGATCTGAATTACTGTCATCATTGTTCTGATTTTTTATACAACTATAAACAAGCCCTCAGAGAAATATCTGATCCTACGGCTTTGGATTCTACTTCTTTAAACACAGCCACAAATGCATCTTTCTTGCTCAGTTGTCATTCATTAATGTTTTATTTCAGACTGTTGAGATGGTATTTTACCATTTTAACTTAAGTAGTGGGCATTGCATTTGTTTCTTTGAAGCAAAATAAGGTTTAATATCAGCAAGCATCTTGTGAAAAGGAAAAAATGACACTTACAATGGAAAATTATAATAAAAGTGAATTACAAAGGTGATTTTACTGGCAATGGAGAAGAAGAATCAAAGGCAAATGAATGTAAGCAGAGGAGCCAAAGGTAAATGAATTAAGCATCATGTTAGTAATGATCTATTGGAATACACGATTAAAGGAGTCCCCAGAGACAGATAGTTTAGATACATAGTTTTAGAACCCTAATGATAAAAAAAAAAAAAAAAAAACAACTGAATGATTTTGTGCTTCTAATTTTCTATATAGTTCATGATTGCATGGAATATGCTGAAGATGAATAATCACATACTACCCAAGTACATGGTATTACATTCCCCAGTTTTTTGTCCCTTATAATCTGTTTTATATTCCTTGGGTAATTCTTTTGTTCTTACTGTTGTTGATTGTTCTTTTGTATTTATTCATTGGCACAAAAATATTCATCAGTATTATATCAGCTGCTATTCTTGGACAAAACTAGATCCGTTTCTGTCCATATTCCCATGTAACCCTTCTTCCCAGTTTCAGCTTCACTCTTTCTTTCCCATTTACTCCACCTCCCTCCTCACTTCCTCCACCCTCAGTAGCCCAGGTGAAGGGGAAATAGGATTTGTGATCAGTTCATAACTGTTTATTTCTGCTGTTCCTTCCTCCTCAGACTTTTCTCCTGCTTCAGTGTGAGTTCTTTCCACAGGCTACAGCTTCCTTTAGAGCAAATCTACCTGCTTATGTATGGTGTACTCCACAGGCAGCAGCGTCAACATCTGCTCCAAAACGGTTCTCTCCATGAGCTGCAAGGAAATTCCTGCTTCATGGGTAAAAGTCTGAAACTTGTAAGACAAAAACAGAAGATTTTGAGGTGTTATGGAACAGTATATCTCCATCATCTTAATCAAATCTATAATCATTTAGGCTAATTTTTGTCCTAGCTTGAGGTGGTTTATGTTTTGGATTTTCAGAGTTAGTTCTTGAGTGTATATCCTGTCTGAAATATATAACTAATTAAAACTTTTTGCAACAGAGTGAAGTGTTAATCCAGTCTTAGAGCAGAAACAAAGAAGGTGCTTCAGGAAATAACAGCAGAGGTAAGTATCATATAATTTCCAATAATTTAGGAATCTGTCACATGTAAATTCTCACTAAAGTATACAAGTGTAATGAAAATATGGGACTTCAAATTCTGTCATGTACTGTTACCCAGCCACTTCCAGAGCAATAGAAGAATCTATTTGCTGCTCTCAAAAGGCCAGTGAGAAACCACTAATGATAAATCCATATGCTTGCTTGCCTTTGTGTATGAAATAAACAAAAGAAACACACAAGCACAAGGCTTTAGTCTTGCATTACAGATCTACAGTCCCTAAAGCCTTCCACTACATCATTTTGCTAAGAAGATGCCATAAACCACCTGAAGTGTTGCTAGACATCAGATGACATGGAGGAGTGGGAAATTATAAAATAATGATACAATCACTGTTGCACCAGTCTTCCCAATATATGTTGGTAACACCAGTTCAGGTATTAAGACTTCCCTCCATAACAAAGCACACCAAGCATAATATTTTGCATTATTTAAAGGTAAATGTTACACAATAACATAAACTATTTTAAGATCTCAACAAATTATAGCAGCTGATCATTCTCTAGGTTTTATCTAGAGAACATATTAATCTTCTCTGACTCTTGATTTTAGGGAGACCTAAAAGCAATCATGTTTTACACACTGCTTCTGTGCCAAATAATGTTTTCCACACTTAGATTAAAAACCAACAAACAAACAAACAAACACAAACAAAAACCCAAACAAAAGAATAAAAAAACAACCAACCAACCAAAAAGAAAAACCCAAATGAACAGAAATCAACCAACACCACCACAAAAAACAAAACAAAACAAAAACAAACAAAAAACAAACAAAAAATAAACAAAACTCCACAAAAAAACCAACCAAACAAACAAACAAAAAAACCCAAAACAAAACATTTTCTCTTCCATAGGAGATAGGCACAATAACTTACCAAATGGTACTAGACTTTCATATTGATCTACTTATGGGAGTTATCAGTTGTAGCTTGGTGTTAACAAGGAAACAAAACCTATTTTTATTAAATTAAATTTTGAATTAAAAAATCTTTTACCTGTTTTGCTTGTCACTGTCTAACACAAATAATAAGAAACTGGCATCTGAGTTTTGTTGGCATAGTATGTTTCTTGGGAAATACCTTGTCTGAAATTTGTTCCCTGAAACCCTATTCATCGCCCTGTACCTCACAACAGTTGAGGAATGATAGAAAGAAAATGTTAAGAGTATTTCACATGCATAAAAGAACATGTCTACTCTATTTTTGCTGACTGAACCTCTTTTCAAGAGAAAGACAACACTTGTTGAAATAACTGTGTCACTACAAACATATCTGAATCTTTTACCCATGTCCTTTGTTGTAGGCAGATAGGGTAGAGGTAGGAGGAAGGGAACAAACCTATCAACCAATAAAAACCAACAACAAATTTAAAAGCTTGCAGCATTAAAGGACAAGAATTAAGGATCACATTTTCTGGGTATTTTTTATTTACTGTCATTTCAATGTTTTTATAAGCTAGAACTTGTTCCCTTTAAAATTGAGGCTGATCCATCAGTAACATAATGGATCCACAGTTTGGTTTTCAATCGGTTTGATATGGTGGCTTCAAGAAAGGCTCTTCTTCATTTAAGTAGTCATTTATGTTCTTTGTGAAATGTGTTTACTCATAAATATGTAATCCATTGGTGTATTGTGCTATGTATCTCTCTCAAGCACCTGGTCTACTGAGATAACCACTTATTTCTGTTACCATCTGTGATAATTGTAACAGTGAAGCTTTGGTGGAAAAGATTTATGCTATAAAGCTCAATGTCCAATGCCCAGATGCAGACAGTGATGACTGAGGAGAGACATAAATATGCTTTACAAATAAAACACCAAACCAACCAGACAGGAGGTATGCATTTAAATCTGAGACAGTGCATGTAAAAACCCAGCTGTTAAAAATATGTCATTAAGATTACAATAATATAAATTCACAAATATTAGAAAGTTATAGTCATTAAATTAATTCTGTCCCATCCTATTATGATGCCATATTTTACTCCACAAAAGCTAATAATATTTTTTTTCAAGAACATCAGCTTTTAATGTGGATGGCACCTATATGGTGAAAATGAAGGAAAAAATCAAACAACCAAAAAAATCCCACAAAGCACTGACATTTTGTTACTTAAGACAGTCCTAAAGATGAACCTTGCATTTTTTGGGAGCTTATGGGTTCTTCATTATTCTGTTTAGCAAACATATTCATACTCTTGGCAACATATTCATACTACTATGTGCATGCGTAAGCTTCTCTGACAAAATAAACACCAGCTACCCAGCTAGTTCTTTATATATATAACATACTAATAAGTTACGAATCAACAGCTCTCACCCAAATCAAATTGCAAATGATCAGTGGCACCACATTTATTTTTGCATTTGTTCAACATTCAATACAATTAATATATTTTTCAGTAATTTGTAATACCCCACAGTTTTTTATATGTTATAACAATAGTTTTGTCAGGTTTATTTTCTTTTCAAACATTGCACTTAGTTTTAGCTAGACAACATGCTAGCCCTGCAGCTTCTTATATGATTATAACTAGTTAAGATAAGAGGTGACTACTTCCCACCAGGAAGTTAAGTAGTTTGGAGGAACTTGATCATTATACATAAATATAGCTATTTTTTCTTTTGTGGTGTTTATTAAATTATTTAAAAATGACAGTAAAGTACATTTAAGAATACAATTTTTTTTCAAATACTGATAATACCAGTTAAGTCAAGCACCACTGTGTGCTGTTAGGATAGATATAAGCTGCTCTGATGAATTGTCTGATGCAACGGATAAATTTTAGATTAGTCTCATGCTTTCTTTCTTAAACAATATGTCCTTTCTTTGAGATGGCTAAACAATTGTTTTGTTTATCACTCCTGTTAATGTTGATAATTCTGAGGATTTGCAGACAAAAGAACAGATGACAAAAAGAAAACAACAAATTTCTTCCAACTCACATTTCTATAACCAGCAGTTATGTATGAATGAGTCTAAACTGCTTGGTTCTAATATTCTATGACATAAAAATAGACACATTTGAAGACTCCTAAAGTCTGGAGAAGTCTGCTCCTTGAGGGGCTGACACAAAGTTTAAAAAGTATTCCAACTTAGACCTCATTCCTCACTATGAAGTTTTGTAGGCTGAAATGTATAGTCAAAACAACCACAACAAAAGTAGCTGCATCCTGAAAGACTCTACAGCGGATGCTACTCCAGAAGGAAAGACTGAATGCATCTTGGTCTAATGGAAGGTGTCACTATTCATAGTCAGGACATCTGTAAGGTCCCTTCCAACTCAAACAGTTCTGATTCTACAATTTTTGTGGCTGAGGTTCAACATGAAGAAGTGAATGAGATGAAGTTTTTGAAGGAAACTCCTTGTTTGTGAGAAATTAGTGTAAACTACAAAATCAGAAATGATTAGACATAATTTCCAGTAGGACTACATGTGAGATATTCCTGTATGGCAAGAAATTTGCTCTCATGTGCATAGGGAAGGAAGGTGTTGCAGCTTCAGAGGCCTCAGAGAGCGCAGGACCACTATGTCCTCAAATAATAGAGGGCTGTGTGTGGAGCACACAGGATGCACAGATATATTGAAGCTGTTGGGTCCTGGATGCATCTCCCCAACTCCTGTGTTGGGCTCCCTGGACACAAGACCAACTTACAATTTTTTTTATTAGGTTTTTCTAACATATAATGGCATGCATCTTTTTTAAGAATTTCCTTGGCTCAATTATTTAGAAGCGTAACTTAGAAAGAATTGATAAGACTATGACACATTCACAGAGGAAGTAAAGATAACTGGGCATAATGGCTGTAACATTTGGTTTCTGCTTGGCAAAGCATAGACAGTACACTGTCTTCAGACAGCTGGCCCCAGATGGGTATCTTATTTGTGAAGCAAAACATAGTGGTGGGTGGACAAAACACCACTTGCTGGATAAGGGACTCTCTGGAGTTGTATGAGACGCTCCTTTTTTGGCAGAAGGAATGCTTTGTTTCAATTCCCTCCTCTGAACTACAAAGAGGTTAGATATTTAATATGTCCTGTGGTCTAAATGGTTGCCCTAGCCATGTGTTTGGGGTACTTGAGAAGGAAGAGAAGTTACCTCCTCTTAGTTTTGGATTGACAAGTAGTCTTCCTTTAAAAAACTGGCGCTTTTTTTTTTAATACAATTTTCCATTATTTAAAAAAATTATCCAAAACCAGAGTTGGTTTAATTTTTAAGCAAATTAAGTATGTCTTGATTCAAATTAAGTGCTTTACTTCAATGGAAATGATTGCTAAAGCTTGATTTTGAGATAGTAGAAACTTACTAATTTATCCATTGAGTTTCCTGTTCTTTCCACTGAATTGAGAAAATGCAGACACATGCACACAAACACACACTTCCTTGAGAAGACAAACAAGAATCTACCCTTGACTAGAAAACAGTTACTCAAGACTACAGCTTGCCTGCTGCATATTTTCCATTTCTTTACCTTTCAGGGCAAACAAAGCAAAACACAATAATTTTCTAACCTAAAATGCCTGTGTATCTAAGAAAAACTTGAGCAGATAACTTTTGTCACTGACTCTAGGAATTGCTGAGGCAAAAACCAGAAAAAGGAAATAGGAAAACAAATACAGTCATTATTAATAGTATTTTTTTAATGTTTAAAAAAACCTGCACTTTTTAAAACTTTATATTTTCTTTTTCATCTTCTTGGATGAAAGGCATCTTGTGTTACTAGGCTTGAACTCTTTTGAAGCACACAGAAGGTGTAAGTCTTAGACAGATTACATATCTGTAGCTCACAAATCCCTGAGTGTACGAATACAGTTACCGTCTGGAACCAGAATATTCCTTTCTCCTTTTAATTACCTTCTGAAGCAGATTGTTCATTCACCACCAGTTTTTATTTCTTTCTTCCTTTCCTTTTTTAATGGCATAGTGAAAAAAACCCAAACAAACAAACAAACAAACAAACAAACCCAACTAATAA
>VXAU01005772.1:27426-80972 GCA_013399695.1 Formicarius rufipectus | reverse complement strand
ACTAAGTGTGGTGTCTGATAATTTCATTCCTTTAAAATTACTTTAGAACCTTAAATAAAAATTTTTAAATTATTTAAAATATGCTTCAAACAGAAGGTGTTTGGGACTATAGAATAAGGAAAAACACCTTAATTAAATACAATAATTAAGCAAAAACAATAATTAAAAAACAAACATAATACATGAAATAATCTCGTTCTTGGAGTTAATCAGTATTTTTTTCCTTTAAATAACAACATAACAATCAGCAAGCTTTATTTATGCTTCCATAAGAATTGCAGTTTCAATAGAGACATTTCACAGAGCAGTTTCTGAGAATTTCACCTGTTCCCATCTCATGAAAAAAAAAAAAATGCCTGTTGTATAATAAATTTAGATCCTGTTATGTTCTCAGGATATATTTTTGTAAAATAAATTGTTAGTGATAGATGTATGCCTAAAAAAAACCAGGCACCTATCATCTTAGATAATCAGAACAGGTTGATGTTCTGAACTGACAGAGAATGCACAATAGTTTTTCCTCTCATAGTATATTTATTTATTTTATCCTAGTGAGTATTCTCCTAGACAGTTCAATCATTTTCAAGATGAATGTGTTAGAAAAGGAATGATTTATAAAGGTCCCCACAGTATTTTTTTATGAATGCCTTTGGCAGTCCAAAGCAAAACCAAACTAACAAATACAAAACAAAAAANAACACACACAAACAAACAGAAAAAGCAACACAAACACAAAAACAAAACAAAAAACAACAACAACAAAAAAAAAAACCAAACAAAACAAACAAAACAAAAAAAAAAAATCCAACATAAACCAACCCCAAACCCTCACAAAGGGTAAGCTAATATGTAAACTAATCTAGGGAGAGATGTAGAAGTATTTATGTCAACCGTTCAGAAGAAAGCATGGTGCAACAATAATGAAGAATCTAAATGGAAAACTTAACTTCTGACCAAATCTCAGAATTTCCAGTTCTAGCTATATCTGTCTTGATTTTAGTGCTGTTGTTGAGGATCTAATATTGTGTCAGATACCAAAGCTTAGCCCACAGGAAATTTAACATTTTGGGAAAATGCAAACTTTTTAAAGGAATTTTTATTTTGCGTAGCAGAGCTGACCAGTAGCATTGCCTTCTTCTTGAATGGGCAAGAAAACAGAGTAGCTTCTCCAGAGCTAAAATGGCAACACATTCCATATAATGAAGTACTTAACTTTGCTCTAAGACTACATATATTTTGGAACCCCAGCTTCTACATAATTTTCTAAATGTGCTTTCCGATTGCATTGAGTAATAATATTGATTTACATTTAAAAAAAAAATCTGTATTCCAAAGTGCCTTTGGCATCTGACAATTTGTTCACAGTGCTCAGATATTTGGTTCAACTGGTTTAATTTTACAATTTTTATTGCATTCATACAGTGGCAAAATTTAATCCTTTTTTAATTCACTGCGCTAACAGTTTTTGTATAAAAATCAGGAAGGAAAAGGATTTACTGAAGAAGCAATTTACATTGATATTTCATATTTGTCTAGATAGATTCAGTTCTTATATATATAAGAAAAATGAGGCAGAAAGAGATGAAGTAACATATTTAAATTAAAAACAGCAGCAAACTAGATCAGTATTGACTTAGTTACTTGTAGGAGTGCGGCTTTGTTCCCCGCCACTTTCATTACTTAAGTGAGAGCATGAGGGTCTATTTTGCCTTGCAGATTTTAGAAAACACATCCATTTCTTTAAAATGCAATTTCTGTCACTATATTATTGCTGTCATTTCTGGTTCATGCACTGATTGCTTTATCTCACTGATGCTGACAAAAAGACACCATAGATACCTATTTAGGGGTGAAAAAAAAGAAAAGGTACTTTCACTGTTGCTGTGGGGAATGCAAAATATGTTTGAATGTGTGACTAAAAATATGTACACTCCTGTATATTTTCTTCCCCTGAATTCTTCAATTTTTTATCCTGCTTTACTTCTAGGAGTTAAGTGAAAAGATACCTTTACGTAACCATACAATGTTAAAATAAATAAACCCTGACCAGGTTCCTTGGGAAACAACAGTAATATTTCTGGTGTAATAGTCTCTAACTGCCTCTAACCAGTTAGCTGAAGAACACCTAGAGTGTTGTTTGGCCAATGCGAATATCAAACCTACTAAAAGACTCATAGAGGAGAACAAGCTACCTGATTTTCTTTGATGGAGGTAGAGATTGATACAGACAATAAAATTGTGCTGCATGTTTTGGTTTTAAGGGCAAACCAGAAGGACAAATGAAACCAACCCAGAAAGAGATTGCAAGTCAGAATTATAATTTAATAAAAAGATCACAATAAATACAGTGATACAGAATAAAAATCCATTTGACCCACAAAAGCAGATGTCCAGCCCAGCATTGTGGCACAAGCAAAATGGAGCTTATCAGTCTTTGTGCTGAACAACATATGGACTCCCTGAGTACAAAGCAAAAGGAAAGAAGAAACCTGCTGGTGAGGATGATGGTCACAGTCTAGTTGAGAGTAGCACAGTCCTATTGAGGTTCTAGTCCTTCTCTGTTTCTGACTAGTAATAGTACAGGTCCCCAAACCCCAATTTCATATATATGCTTAAGTTCAAATGGGAATGCCCAGTACCTCCCCCAGGGCGGGAAGTCTCACAGTGAGTGATTTACTCTGTGAGTCATGGGATATTTTGGGAATCCTTGATGACCCATTAGCAGACATGATCTCTCAGGCTGGGTGTGAAGGTGCTAATGACTCCCCAGAGGGGAGTTATGAGACCTGAGTCATTGGTGTGAAAACAGGAATTTTCTTATCTCACAGAGTTCTTAAGCACCCAGCTGGTAGTTTGAGTGGTCAGGTGTGCCCTGAGCAGCTGCTACCAACAATCCATTATTAACAGTTTATGAGAAAATGATATAGAGGGTGTAGAATGCACAATCCTGGCCACATCCACATAGTGACAAACTGGTCTCGGCCACTATAACCAGGACAGCTGAGATAAGGAAATATGTAGTGAAGTGCCTAGTTGTGTTGACTTTCCTTAGTAATATGTTAGGAGTTGTTTTGGTCTCTCTCTCTCTAGGCACACAGAGCCCAGAGAATCAATTCATTTGTTGGAGAATCCTCTATCTAGAGAAGTGTTGTTTAACGGGTCTTTTATTTTAGGGAAAGAGGTTTCATAGCATTCAGCTTCTAAACATGCTCTTTAGAGCAATTAAAATATATTAAAACAGAATTTAAAATTAAAATTGAGGCTTTCTTTCAGGAAAAGACATTGAAGCAAGCTAACCTAAAGTAAAAATGCTAAAGCATAATCCCTGCTGTGCTTGCATATTTCTTCTGTCTTTACTGCCACATACTTACCAGTAGCTTTACAAAAGAGAAGACAGAAGGAGGGAACTGACAGTAACTGTAAGCCACTTGCAAATTATTGCTCTCCATAACAATATGATATTATTGAATCTTTCTGTAGGTTCTGCACAAACTAAGAGAGACTGTTTTTCTACTCAACAGCTTTCTTACCTGATTAATCATAGTTTCTGAATTGCAGAAAGGCAAAGAGGTCAAAAGCTGTCTTAGTTCATACAAAGTTAGTATCAGAGAACTCCATTAAATGAACACAGATGTTTCTTATCCAGCGGAGTAAATGAGGGGACAATTTGTACTCTTGCATTTATTTTTCCCCTGTAGAAATCAATGAAAGATTGAATTACCTAGAAGGCATTGTTTGTCGAGTATTCTTTGGTACAAATATGATGAGCATTATTTGAAGTAGGAGGAAGAATTTGATTGTGACTGTTCTAAAGATTAGTGTTTAATAATTTAACTATTGATCTCATGTTCTTAACAGTCTTTGGAAATACAATTGCTGTCAAAGGAATTGGATCTACTAGACCCCTGCCTTCAATAGCAATGCATTAGAGCACTAGAATGTTTGCAAATTCTATTTATACTGTATATGGAATACTCATAAAACAGACTCAAATCAGCAGTTTTCAGATTTTAGATTGATTTACAGTAAATAGAAGTATTTTGAAATATTTTTAATCATTAATTAAATAACTTGCGGAATGTAAATGCTACTTGTAGAAAAATTGTAAATCACTGAGGCTCAGAAGACAGTTGTTCCTTTGTATCCCCACTTCTGTCCTCCCAAAAATAAGAATATATATAAGCTGAACCTCAAAATCACAAAGAAAGAATACTAAAGAGGCATCAGTGTTGCAATTACATGGGTAAATCCTGTACATTATTTTAGAAATAGTAGCAATAAACTGCATTAAGAGTTTTTGCTCCTAACAATGCTTTATATTCTTGAAATACAAATAATTAGGTATTGCAAAATGATTAATATGTTTAAGGATTTGCTACAGGGCCCTCACTGCAGGCTGTCAGTAACTATTCCTTTCTATGCATACTTACTGCATATAGACACAATGACAGTTTCAGTTTACCAAATTCATTGAAAATATGGATAATGTAATCCTGAAATAGGAATAATTGCAATTTTTTTTATTTATTATAATAGACAAATTATGGTAAGAGAAGACTGTGAAATGCATATGAACCAGTATACAAATGACATTATTCCCAAAATAAAATCTGCCAAGATTGTAGTTCTAAAATCAGACATCTGTCCTGGTATTACTACAATGTTCTTAAATCATGGACTTTCTCATTGTGATCAGGAAGTAAAGAACTGACTTTATTTTCATTTCTTTTCTCATCTGAGCATAGAAAATGGTTACCACTAGGGTGCTCCCCTCCCCCCACCCCCTACATTTCCTTAAAGCCTTTAAAGAATTATATTTTTTATTAAAAAATAAAGCAAACCAAAAACCTAAAACTAGACCTCCCTAATTTTACAAATATCAAAGTATAGAGAAGATATACAAGTTAGTAATCTGGTTTAATACATAAATAAATAAAAGTTCATAAGTAAGGGAGTTAAGGTTAGCCCTATATGAAATCAAATAAATTTAGATCTTTGTTAACTTCCTTTTTCACCTCAATGGAGCACAGATTCAGTCTATTAATTTATTTTTTTTTTCATCTTACAATTTTGTTGTCAACACTTTTAAGATTATCTCATTGTTTTGATCCTGCCTTCTGACAATATTTATACCACAGCTTTAAAAATGCAAGGTCATCAGGCTTTCTCTTAGCATTCAGTATATTTGACAATCAAAATGAAAAATGACTGAATGTACTTAAAAGAAGTAAATTATTAATGAATCTTTTGTGTTATATCACCAGTTACACCTTTGGCATGAAATTAAGCCTTGGATGTGAAGTACTCTTTGGGTATACTTTGTTTAACTATCAACTGTTTAGTTGAAGTTGAAGTGGAAGAATTATACTGGATGGAAGAAGCCAGGAACTAATGACCTGCAGAGTTAAATACTACGTGTCTTTGTAATTGTGGATTTCCTTATTCTTTCAGAAACAAGTTCTTTAGAGCATATTGAAGAGTATCACATAACTAACCTGAATAAATGCATGTGATGGACTTTTATGAGATCTTTTTTATTATTATGAGGTCTCTTTTATTGCTTTCCTCTTCTCTCCTCTTTCAACCACAGTCTATTTGCCAGCTTCAGGTAAAGAATTTTATGCAACACTTAGACAGTGATGAGTTACTATGAATTTTGATTAACCAGGGGGGGCCAACTTTCATTACAAACTGCATAAAATTCAGTCCATTAAATTGTCCATTTCAAGCTTGCAGTAAAGGGTATAGTTTTGATTATATTAATTAGTGCACCTTCTGCATTGCCAAACTAAATGCTTGTTTTAAGGAATACAGAGGCTTCCTCTACTGACACAGAACTAGTTTATAGGGAAGAAACAGTAGAGGAGATGGTAGGTTTAGAACTTATTAGGTTAACTGAAATATAATTAATTAAAAATACAAAGTTATTAAAACAGATAAATTATTTTGTCAAAGAAGCTATCATATTGTATCAGCTACAGTTTAAAAAAAAAATATCCCAACTCATTAATTTTATAAATTCATTTTTAAATTGGAGACATATGATTTTACTGCCTTTGGTCACAAAGTCCATTAAGTATTCACAACACAATACTCGTATCTTCAATGACTCCTCTAAATACCTAGAAAATTTCTGGTTTTCTAAACCCTACTCCAGTCTAAAATACTTTTTATTTCTACTTCAGCAGTTGATAGAATGAAGCACACACCACCAGACTCAGCCATTGTTATATCCAGCATGATATTCTACACAAAATGATAAACCCTTGTATTTTGGAGAACATATAAATATAGATTCTTTAGGTCTTTCAACTCATCCAGTCAAAGATCAAATCAGATCAAGAGAAGGGTAGAAATAACAGATCTTCACAGACAGATAGTCCTCTGCATGGGACCACTAATGGATCAGATGAGGACTGAGTCTGCTCCAGTGGGAAATGGAACTCTAATTCATTCACAGCATACGGAGCCTAGACGGTGAGCTATTTCAGTAATTAATCTGGACATTAAAAGTGAACTGCATCTCAGAAGACTCACACTAGTAGCCATATTTCCCAAAAGGAACAAAGATTAGTGAGAGGTTTTTTGTGATAACAACACTAATCTTACCAACTGTATATGTTAGACTTATGTCAGTCAGAGTCACAAATTTGGCCTTACCTACCTTTTAGGAAGATGAAAGAATCCAGAAGTCAAAAGCTGAATGAGCCAATGGTACTAATATTGGCAGTAACATATTTTACACCAATCTACTTACTTCTGAACCTCCCATCTCTCCTAAGCTAAACAACATCAGTTTGCAATGTTAAGGACCTGCAAATTTTAGCTATTCACAGAGCCTATCCTTCCTTCCCTGATCTTCTCATGTTTAAGTCATATATATAACATGATAGAAGGGAACTTGAAACTGTGTCATCTAAGTTTTACTGAGTCCTCTCTATCATTTAAACTTCTTAGTATGACTTTCTGTCCTTACTAAGGAGGTAAAGGTCCACACACAGATGCTAAACAGGTATTCCAGAGAAGACGCACACCACTTCCACCTTCACCCTCAAAATCGTTTCTACCCAGAAACAGTATCTCCTCTTCCTTCACCAGCAATACCATATCACTAGTTAGGTCAGGTGGCTAGCGACCAAGAAACCCTGCATAATCCGTTGGGACTGAACCATCTTCAGAGGCTGGTTCAGAGCAGATGTTAACTTGAGTACTCAGGTCTCTCATATCAGAAAGTTAACCCTCTCTGAATGTGTGGCAACGAGGCCTCCTACATCATCACTCTTTTTCTTCTGTCTTTCCCTTCATTCCTTAGTTGACACAACCACTAAGTCATGTCTTTGTGTGGGATTGAGGTGGAGGGTGACGCTGCTAATGGTTTTGCATTACCACTCTCAGAGGAAAAAAACCAAAACACACAAAACCAAAAAAACCCACAAACAACAACAAAAACACAAACAAAACCAAACCAAAACAAATAAACTCCACAAAAAAAAAAACAAAACAAAAACAAAAAAACAACCAAACAACAACAACAAAAAAATGGAAAAAGAACATTCCTTCTAGAAAGAACAGAAATTTTCACATTGTTTTGTATTAGTGCCTAGTATAATAAAAAAAAAATTTCATAACATTATTTTTCCTTTTTCTGTTCTACTAATTTCTAATTATATCTGCTCCTGGCAAAAAGGTTGGTGAGTGATCAATGCAAGAGAGGCAGTTGATCAACACAGGACAATACAGGCAGCATTAGGGGAAGCTTGCTATGCTTTGCTATGTCCCAAAACAGCACTTGTAATGTTTAAAAGATTCAGGGCTTTAAAAGAGAATGAGAAAAAAGAGAAGGTACATAGCTGCACAACTGGACTGCCGTTGCTTGACCTCACTACACTGAGCAGAGGTCATAATACAATACACATTAGGATGTTTAGTCCCCAGAATGGAAGAGTCTAGATCTTCCTATTCCTAGCTAATCCAGTTATACCTCTTTGACAATAAATTTATGTCAGAGAATAGTACATGGGGTTTAAATTCCTTTAAGATCGGCCTCTACGTTCAAAGCAGTCATAAAGGTCTTGTTTTAGAGATAGCAATTCCACTTCTAAAAATGTGCACCATCTTTCAAAGCATTGTCCTCATCATACATATAGTCGCTATAATCCTGCTCTATACTACAGGAGTATATGAGAAATAGATTACCTGGGTTTTTTTGTTTCTTTGTTTTTTTTGGTCAGATTGGAAATTATATCAATCAGAATTTTTTTTAAGAGATCAATAAAATACATTGATTTTATGATGTTATAAGAGATGTTTAAATTAGAATTATCAGTCTGACTGTTCTACTAAAAATCTTTTGCTGAAAAATTTCAGGTTTAATTTTTTTTTCCCCAAACCAGTAACTTTGTGCCAGGCAATTAAACATATTTTTAAAAAGTTAAACAGGATTTGGAAATCCTGAAGAACATTTTGTATATAGAGAACACATGTCTGTTATTACATCTTAGGCAAAACAACTCGAGAGTTCTGGATTGTTGAAAAGGCAAAAGCTCTTGGTAGAAAAAAATTAAAACAAAATTCTCAGTATGACAGGTTTTAAAAGATGGATTTGTCTTGTTTTAAAAGCTTTCCATCAATTTTGGCAAAATCATCAGAAATCATGAGAGAACTTATCAACAAAATAGAATTAAAGAAAAGAAGAAACTAATGCCTCTTATTTTAAACATATGTTAGGGAGGTTTACAGATTTTAACATACTAGTTTAGCAAAGATCCATATTTAATATATGTTGCCAAGACATATGGAAAGAAAACCACACAAAATTAACATTGGATCAGAATGATACAGACCATCAAGGTCTTTAACTTTATCCAAAGAAATAACTGTATGTTATAAAAAATATATGAATACAAGATAATTTGTTTACTTGTTATTCACAAAAATACTTTAGAAAAAATATTTAATATTAAATAAAATCCACTGTTAGAATTGTTGGCTGATTTTAAGTTAGACATTATCAATTACTATAGAAAGCAAGTGTACTTTTTCTCTGAACAAGAGATAGGCTCTGATTTATTGACACAAGGCTTACTGCAACTTTGAATCTGATTTTCTTGTATAAAATTCTGAGTTTAAATGTCTCCCCATAAAGTGATGCAATTCCAGGTAAAACCAAACCATTATTGCACATGAGTATTGTCCTAAAAAAAACCCAGAATGTCCAGAGTCCTTGCATATTGTTGTAATATAGGTACTTGGAAAGATTTACAGCCATATGGAAAGTAAAGCTAGAATATTTGCCCTTCCTAAAGCTGAAGCTGTTGTTGTAGAACACATATGCATAGTCATTAATAGAGGTGGTACAAGAACTACAACAATTACATCAAAAACTTTGTTATAATTTTGTAAAGGCAATTTTATATTGATGTAAAAAGTCTGTGGAAGTCTGCTTGATTTTAAACATGTTAGTATTCAGTACTAATATAATAGACCAGTAGTTCTTACTTAAATTCAGATGTATATTGTCTTTCCAAGATCTGTTTCATAGAGCATTTCAAATATTTCATGTGTTGATAGAAGATAAAACACATAATTGCGTGTTCTATCCAGATGAGATGTCATTTTTTTATTCTAGAAGAAAATCTCTATTCTGACCTATAAAAATATTTCTTAGTTATTACTCCTGTGGTATGAAAGAAACAAAAGGCTATCTTTCATGGTAGTGATAATACTAAGCACTATAGAAGTTTTATCACATCCCTATAATAAGTCAAGTGGGAATAGGAGTTTGGATTAAAAAGAAACACTTTTTTTCCCCCATTTCACTCACATGGACAAGAATATAAAAAATATTATTGTTGCATTTTACTTCTGATTTCACATGCTCATCAATTGATCACTTATAGCTTCAATAAACTGTCATTCTTGTGTATTTCAAACAGAACCAAATCCAGCATTTTCAGACATAGATGTGAAATGAATAACCACATTTACTTGAAATTTTTTACAGCTCTCATTCTAATAGGACTTTAATATCTTCTGAGTTAAATGGATATGTATGTAAATAAATAATTTAGATGGAACAAAACATTATATGTCTGAATCAGGTCAGAATCCATCTAAGCAATTCACCAACAAAAGCAAATGCTCAAAATTCCTTATACTCATGCACAGCGGTCCATGCCTTACTCTGACAGCAAAAATAAATTACCAAACTGCAAAAGGAAAAACCAGATGTATTTAAAAGACAAATAGGCATTCTTTCTGAAATTCAAAGTAGTGTGAAATAGCGAAGTCATAGCAGATTAAAAAACAAATGGGATGCAGAAATTCAGATTGTCATCAAAGATAAGAACGTTCTAGGAGAATTGTTCTCCTGTGCTCTTTCAAGCTCTTTACAGCCTCTGCCTCAAAGCAGATTAAAGAATTGCAAAGGTTGACTTCTGGAACACTGCAGCAAGGAACAGACAAAACAAGATTGTCATCGTACCCTTGGGACAGGGACTTGAAGAAAACTAGCATTGTTAGTTATGCTTAAAGGCAGTGCCATTACATAGAAAACTGGAGCCATGGGCAAATGTCCCAGACATCCTCTACTTCCCTATCAAACAGCAAAGATCACTTCTGAAATATTTGTGCATCTGTATCTGGAACACATTCTTTTCCATCTTTGGCCTTAGAACAAGCTGCACGTACACTTTCAATCTAACCTCTGGCTCCATGCTATACTTAGAAAGAGATTCAATGAGGTGATGATATAAGAGATGATATAAACAGTTGTTCAAATGATATTTGAGGGAATACAGAATGACAGCAAATTGAAAAAAGGTTTTGCTTTTAAACAGAACAACAGAATCTCTAGCTGAACACTTTTTAGAGTTAGCTAAGAGGAGCCAGCTCATTAGCATGTTGCAGGATGACAGTACAACACTGAGCAGTAGCGGTACCAAGGGAACAATAAAGCAAGAAACAAATGTGGATCAAGCTGCCACAGATTTTTCTCCAAAGCATTCCTGGAAATATTTTTGAAGTCTGAATTCTGTGTAATATTTTCATCTGAGATTTTTTAAATTGTTCTCTAAGAGACAACTAATAGAATGACAGCAGTGAATTGTCATAATAGTCTTGGAGAATTAATCACATCACTGCAAATTAGCCTCCTTTAGCTACTTATTCAGAACTGACCTTTAACCAACAGACTGACATTCCTAAGCTTAACTGTGAGTATTTCATCATCTGGCTAATCTAACTAAACCACTAAGACTTTCTAAATACATCAAACACAACTTTGATTTTAGTATTCTTTCAAATCCTGGGACTTTTTGCTTTATAACAAGTACTACTAAAGTTTGCCTTAAAAAAACAGAGCTTATTTATCCACACATAATAATTCCCTTTTCCTTTTGATTTTGACCCCTTATACTTTTGACATTTTTTTCTAGCCTCCTTCTAAGCCCCCTTCACCTTCCTTGCTAATATAAAACTAAGCAACACCATTTAGAATGTCTCCCTCTATTTTAGCTGACTGAATGGTTTCAAAACAAAAGATTTAATTTAACAACAGAGAGGGAGATGTGGATGTCAGTTCATGTGATTAAGAGTCAATCAGGGAAACCCCAATAAACACTCTGAGAAATTAACTCTGGGATTTCCCACAGCTGTCCCAGATGAGTCTCAGCCCCCATATCAAGACAGGACAACCCATCACCATGAGCCAAAGCAGCAGCTCTAGAGATCACCTTTCTGACTGATGGAGATCAATGCCCAGAAATATAGGGCACACTACATGATTCAAGAGAAGAGTTTTTTGAATTGCTCAGGACATTCTAGACGTTTAGGAGTAGAACCAAAGGTGGGAAGTGGGAGGGAACAAGGTGGATTGGGGAGGAATAAGCATGGAAAAAAAGTAGAGGAATAAGAGGATAAAAGGAATTGATCACATCTAAACAGATGGTTGCTCAGTACACATCTGGCCATATTGTCCACCGTATTCCCTGCCCTCTTATTAAATTCCATTTCCAACTTACGTGTGTTCATGGGGGCCTGAGTGTCAGCAGCTGGAGTGAGTGTGGGTGTGAAACTGTAAGTCCTGTACCAAGAGCTGAAGTGATGCTGTGGCCTCAGTGGTTCATTTGTCCAGATGGTGGCAACTGGGAAGATTTGGATCCAGGGGAAGCCCACTGGCAGGTTGAACATCTGAGCCCAGCTGCTGGAGGGGTCCACATTGTGCTTAAGCCAGTACATGCACAAGTCCATGTGCATACGTTTTTCCCACTACTGACCCTTCCTCATAATCATTTGTTGGGTGGAATGGAATTACACCATTGACACCATGTGAGATAGTGTGAGTGCTGAGTGTATCTTGGACACACATAAATATATCCATGTCTGATCTGTGTGTCCACATGTGCATATATATGTATTTGCAGTACATTCTTGTGTTTGAATATATGCCTATTGTGAATCCTTGCTTTGAATGAGGGAGTTGCAGAAATCTCCACTCTTTGAATTTATAAGATTCAGTAATTACCTAACCTTGGGGATCATAGTATATGCTAGCAGATGTAAAAAACATAGTGATATCATTAGAATAGGTACATATGAATTTAGATAGATGTTCACAGAGACAAACTGAGAATAAAACATTTCTAAAATGGAATACTCAATTGCTTTGTATCATATTATGCCATACTTTCAGGTCTTACTCTTCCAAATGTTTAATTTTCTCATACCAGCAACATGAAGATGAATGTATATAAATCAGGTGGCCTAAGACTTAAGAGAAAACAGTAGGTCATCCTGGAAAACTGTAGAAGGAAATCCAAATCTCCTCTCACTAGTGCAAGAAGTGGTTTTTGAGTAAAAGAAAGAGTGTGGCAAACTTTCATTCTTGTCCAGTGGGTCAGCCTGCAAATTCAGGATCCTGATATTTCAGGTAAAGAAAATGCCACCAGTGAAATCTGTAGATAGCAGACTGTATGGTGCAGTATCCTGTGATATTCTTTGAGTAGCAGGAAGATCACTGAAAGTGCCCTACTTCTGATCACCAAGAAGGAATGTGAAGGTCAGTGAGGGACTGGCTGAAGCCTGGCTTCCGCACAGAGGACCGGGGAGGCAAGGATATGCTCAGGACAGCCACCAGCAGGCAGGGAATCAAGCACTGTTGCAAGACAAAGACACATTCCACCTATTCAACAGTTTCTTCACAATAAAAGAAGAAAGAACACATTAAATTCACATCAATTGGGAAAACAGATACTATTACAGCCTACATTTCTCTTTCTCTATTTCTCCCTCAACAACAGGGATTTGATTCACATTTTGTGAGAGACAGTAAAGCAATCAGATTAGTCCAGTTTTTCTAAAGTTTGTGACAGAACTCAGGCCAGAGTTAATTATGGCACTTTGAAATTGAAGCTGGCTTCCATTGTTAATCACACCATGGCAAATGTATTATGCATATACATTAATAGAATCTGCGTATTTGCACGTATTTATCTGATTCAAGACAGATAACTGCCCTTAGGGAGAAAGACACACTGCACAGGTACTCTGCATATGCAGATATATGAATATACATAAAATAATGGCTTCTGTTCTCCACTTGAAAGTAATACATTAATTCAAAAAGATAGTTACTTATGAAAGACTTCAACTTCTGTTATCAGAACATAGAATATTTATTTGTGTCTCATATATCCCTGAACACCCAATTAAGTTAATATTTCCTTTTTGCTCAGTATGGTAATCTTTATACTAGAAGTGAAGGGGTATTCTATCTCCAAGGCAACTAGTCTTAAACAATAAGCAAAAATAACAGGCATTTATTACTGACTGGATTTTAATGATTTTAAAGTGTCTTTCTTAGACAGTTAAACTGCATATATTATGAGGTGAACAGTATTAATTAAAATATTGAATTCCCATTCTGGAAGAAATTTTGGAATTTTAAAACATTTTAGTACATAAGAAAAACTGTAAGTGACAGAATTCCTTGTGAAGACTTTCAAATGGGAAAAAAAGCCATATGGATTCTGATATTGCTTTTCAAAGAGTTAAACAAACTCTGACCCAGTTGGGACCCAGGAGTCTGCCTCTAGTTGTGGTAAAAGCCTAGCAAAGTATTGAAGAAGAAACATAAGAATGTTTATATTCTTAAGAACATTGTTTTGTGATCTTACAACTGAGGTTCCTTTGTACTGGATCATACCACAGGGACACCAGTTTCAATATTCAACTTCTAACAGCTGGCATCTGCTGCTTCAGAGAAAGAAGAACAAATATAATTCTCTTAATTATCCAAATTATTATTCTTCTGACTTCATAAACTATGTCTGCCTCCTGGGTCTGTTTTACATTGATCTCAGTTTCTACCAGTTGCCTGCAAATCATTACCAAACCCTTATCCTTTTCTTCAGGTCTTGCTCCTTCTCTTTATTTGAGAACCAAACATAACAGGTGAGCATATTTAATGCTGTGGCCCTGCCAGGTTTATATACATTCATCACAAACACATCTCTTTGGACATCTGCCAGTAATGCTTAGATATTCCTTTAAAACACTGCCTTTCACATCTTTTAGAAGTCTCACATACTTTCTACTTATTGTTTCATTTGCTTACAAGCGTCAGACTCTAAGGATCAACTCTATTATATTGTAAAATACCTCTAACAGAACAGAATATCCTTGTTTAAAAAAAAAAAAAAAAAAAAAGATACCCACATTGCTGTTCATAACTCATCTTAAGGTTTTAAGTTTGCTTCAATTTAAGTTCTTGTAAGCTTCCAATGTCTTACTTCTTTATTGTAGCATTACTTGCCTAATGCCTCACTAGGACTACACCAAGTATCATTTCATGTGCTCTCCAAACTGTGAAGCAATGTTTGGTACACTTGTGAGTGTCAGAAAATCATTCATGGTAGCTTGTAACAAGGTGGTTATGTCCTAAGACTGTACTTAGAGTTGACCAAGAGAAACTCAAACAGAAAAAAATATGAAATGGAAGCTTTTAGAGCAAGGACTTCCTCTTAGTCTAAGTTTGTACAGCGTCTGGCAAAGTATAACTGCTCTTGCCGATCCAAATGTCCTTCTTTGCTCAGCATGGTTAATGGCAATTAGAATGTACTAACAATAATATTAATAGTAGTAATAATAATAATAATAATAACAACCACAACATTTAAAATGTCACTTTTACATTCTGTTGTTTATTCTACTGCTAAGCAGATAGACAATATATTATGCTCTTTATATACATTTTGAATCATCTGCCATGCACTCTGAAATGAGACATCAGCTAGTAGCAGCTTCTGGATGAAAAATAAGATATTAGCCAAATTTAACATAAATTAATTGAAAAGTATTTTTAATCAGTATCACAACATCTCAGAATCTCAAACACATTGTAATAACTGGTTTATTAGAGAAAAATTAATACTCTGATTTTTCAACACTACCACTGAGAATATAAAGAGAATATAAAACAACTTACCAAACATACAGAACATCAGGAACTCAAAAAGGATTTGGCCAAATAAGGAGGGAAGAAATACTGACTAATATAAAATTTGGAAGCTAAACACTGAATTAATAATAGTACACACTGGGGCTATTTTGAATTGACAGAGATTCAGTCTTTTTCAGATTAGTTATTTTTCCTGGGAATGGATATAAAATTTTAGGTATAAGGCCTTTATGATTATTTTGGTATGAAAATAATCCATCAGTTTGAATATCATATTATCACAACCTGCAGTGGTTTTGATTTACACTGTAGATATTGCAATTGGTAAAAAAAAATACAGTAATTTCAATGGCTGCACTTGTGGTTACTCTAATAATTATAGTGAATTCTTCTGCTAATGATAGCAACAGAAGCAATAGTTTAAACTTCACATAGATTTTCGTTGACTCCTGAATAAAGGTAAAAGGAATCCTTCATGTAAGTTATCAGATTATTTATCAGATGGGAAATTTTAGTAAGAAACTCAAAATTCCTCATCAGAATGAAAAATTATACCTGTGGAAACAAACCTGGGGAAATCCTGGGGAAAACAAACAAAACAAACAAACAAACAAACAAAACCAAAAAGAACCCACCAAAAACCAACAACAACAAAACTAAAAGAAGTCCGTTTCATTCTTTCCAACACATTGAAGAGAGCAATAGAAGGTCCTCATCCCAGTCCTTGTTACTGCTATACACAGACTTACCAGGCAGGGAACATTCACCACCTTTCTTTCCCAACAGGACGCAATATATCCACATGCCATATATCCACATGTGAATCCTCAGCAATCACACAGCCTCCTCAGATCTGTATCTAGTTTATGCACTCCACAAATTATACAAGATTAAGAATTATGTTAGATAATGGTAATATTTTTAATATTTAAAAAGTGTTAAATATTCTGCATCAGCTTGACTTAATTGAACTAGATTTTAAAGTGCTTCATACCTTTTCTTCTTCAGTCAGGTAGTTGTGCCCTTGAGGTATTAGCACTGCTGGCACTTATGGCAAACAAGACCACAAATTTTTATCATCTATCCTCCCCATTTTGTGTAAACAGATTTATCTACCCCAAACAGAACTATGTTTGAATTTGTGCATTTTACATTTTGGTATCAGTGAAAGAGACAAGTTTTGTTGGACAACATCAGTAGCAAGATTTTAAATAGATTTAAGTATTAAACAGTTGAGAAAGATAAATACTGAAATGACCAGAAAGTAAAAAAAAAAACTTATGTATATTTAACTGTTGTTAATTTAATTGGGAACTGAGTTGTGAAATCTTCTGGAAAACCTACTGAGCAAATAGCCATCTTAAGGAAAATACTGTGACCATTATAATTTAGCAATTTTCCTACAAATTTCTTTTGGAAATATTTTATCTGAATGCCTATACATCTATATATTGGTGTTCAACCGATATAAAGGACTTTTTTTCATCACCAGCTTTTTTAATTACCAATGACAAATAGTCATTTTTGGTTGTTACCTCAATATTTGGTATTGATGGTCAAATAAAGGTTTTACCCTTAAGTTTACTACAGAAAAGTTAATATAATAAGTTTCGGGTCAAAAGTGATAGATCATTTACTCATCATTCCAATCTGTTTTACTGGTGTGTGCTATTTCCAACACAGCTTAAAGTGTTGCAGTTCTTGTTCCAGGACCCAGTTTTATTCTGCTCTGGATAACAGAGAACAACTTTGACAAAGACTTATCTTGCAATTAACATCGCGGAAAGTGGGTCCTCTTACTGGTCATATCATTCCAAACCTCACATTTTTTAAATTATTTAGAAATTTTCATAAATAATGTACTAAGGCTACAAATTTCACTGTATAACTATGCTGGAGACATTGGGTGAAACATGCAAAATTGATTTACAAAGTATAGCAAAGAATTTGCTCATGAATGCATTTGCTCCTTGGAGAATGAAAAGGAAGGAGAGAAAAACCTGGTTCATTAAGTTGTCTTGCAAGCAAAAGCAGAAACATCTGCTAAAATCATGAGCAAACTGATGGCTTGATGCAGCAAGAGAAATTGACGAATTACATGTTCATTCACTTTCTCTTAAGATTCACAGACACTCTTAAGAAATATAGTGTTTAAGATAGTATCTTTAATGCATGGTTTTGATCTGAAATATAAACAGGGAAATAGTGTATGGGATCAGTTAAAATATATACCACTAAATGACTTTTTCTTAATCTACCATTCTGTTTATGTTTGATTGTTTGCTATTACAATGTGGAGGAAGTTTTTGAAGGAAAGAAACAAAAAAATAAAAGCATATACTTGGTCACTTTTAGCATATTTCACAACACAAAGTATACATACATCATCAGATTCAATTCTACCAGATGTTGAGGATATGAAAGGGAAGTAAAACTGTAGAAGACATATTTTTACCTCTTTTCTATGTAACTGTCATTTTTTCTGGTCCATATTTTTGCTTATTTTTAAAGATTGAAACTTCATCTTACACACTCACTATTCCACTGAAAAATGCCTTTTAAGATAGATTACTGTAATCATGGTTGAAATGGTACATAGATCTTTAGATGAAATTGCAGCAACCAAATATATGACTCGGCCTAAGCTCATTTGGTCCTATAACTAGAACTTAATGGGTTTTACTCCTGGTTTTGTTGCTCCTGTATTCCATCAACACAGCAGTGTGACTACTTAATGATGGTAGAGTCTGTTCAAATGAATCTATTTCCTATAGATTCCTCAATGACTTGAGATATCATCTAGGGAAACAGAACTTCACATGAACAAACTGAACAAGGAATAACTAGGAGAAAGAAAACTGCAAAATATTTAAAACACTTGTTTTCTTTCTAGAGGGCATTTGATACTTTTAGTTGTTTTTAATTACAGATTCGTAACAGACCCTTACTCACCAGATCATTGAGCTAGAGCTAAATCAGCCTTTACCTTATCATAAAGTTTTATCTTACATAAAAGACCCATTAGCTTTTTAGAAAACTCTAAATAGTTAGGTCAGAATACAAATAAAGAGACTTTGTACATACTTTTTTCTATTACAACCATGCAGAGCAGGTTCCTGCTCTTAGGCTTAGTCTTGGCTAACAGTGTCTCACTAAGTTAGAAAGAATCCCTTGCAATCTTCTATTCTTACTTAAGATGTTTTACTATCTACCATCTCTGTAAGTCGATGATCACAGTCAGATTTCAAACCACCAACTCTACCCTTCAACTCTTTGTTTCACAGTCCCAGACTGATAACTGCATACAAAAGAAGACATCAATTAATTATACTCTCTTTTTTAGAGAAATGTGAAGAAAGTGCAATCAAACAAATCAACTACTCAATCTGTCAGTTCTTCTCATTGTATTAATACATCATCGTATTAAAACTCAAGAATTCTTCCCCATCCCTACTTAATTATATTAGTATACAGGTTTACTCTGCAGTTTTTCACTACAGTACTGTCTTAAAACCAGTAATGGTGATTCGTTATATCCCATGAAATAGTTTAAGGTTTATTCCAATTTATACTAACATCAGTGACCAGCTGCAATGAAATGCAGCACTTGCTGAGCCTATAGAGCAAACACTATGACTGTACACATCGACTCCTTTACCTCTGCTGAGCTAGGATTTGAAACTTTAGAGAGCTTAAAGTTTTGGCTTCAATTTTATTTTGACGAAAGCTGCTTTCCTTCATTAGAAAATTTCCTGTGGCAATTAAATCAATGTCTTAGCCAGACTATGCTAGCAATGTGCTACCAGTACTTTGTGCTATTCCAGAGGTGTTAACTGAGCCAGGACTGGGCTGTGGAAGAATCATTTAGCCAGGTAGCACTTTAAGAAGAAAAGAATTAAAAGTTTCAAAAGTAATATAAATATATTTTTATAAGTATGTAAAATGCATCTAAAACACAAAATATGAGTAACCAAGGAGAAGAATTTAACATAGTAATGAAATACTTTTTAAAAGATGCATACAAGCAGGAGACAAAATGGCAATTTTTTTTTTCTGAGGGACAGAGTCAAAAATGAACAGAAATTTTCTAATAGACATGTAAACTTTGAAAGTTTCAGTTTAAGCAATATTTCCCTATCAAGAATAGATCAAACAAGAATGTAAAAATTATTTTATATATATAAATAAGTACCCAAAGAATCTGGACAAAGAAAACAGGTAGTATTAGAAAAAATATAAAGGAGTTCTCAAATTAGGAGACAGAGAGTACTGCTGCACACAGTCAAACAGAACAGTCCTTACAGACCCAAGGGGTGCAGATCTTCACAGCTGCCCCACTGGCACTGGAGCTCTGCTGTGCCTTCCTGCATTAGGCCCAGGAATCTCCTAGGGCTAGGATGGAGCAGCTACCACATGATGGAAACCTGAAGCGATATGTGAAGTGCTGTGCAACCAGCAAACAAAATTAAATACTGACAAAACCAAGAAATAAACCAGTTTGTAGGCCCATATGATGGCACTGCATCAAACCTTCACTGAAGGTCCGTTCTGACCTAGAATATTTTTCATGTGGTTTGGTGATATGAACAAACCCAAGTGACTTGAGACAGCCACACACGCAGTTCCCACTCGCGGTTCTGCTGCAACAGAAAACTGGAAGGAAGACTAAAAGGAGGCCGAGTCATCAATTTAAAAGGATATAGAACAGGTTGTGAAAATGTTGTCCTCTGATAGATGTAGGTGATAATATCTGGGTATTTTCTTTTTAAATAAAACTAATGACTCTACCTATGTAGTTAGCTCAGTAACAGAAATGGGAATAGAATGTTGCTTATCAGCAACAATAAACTGTGTTGATTAATTCTTTAAATTTCAAAGTGGAAATAATCATTGCAGAACGCATTACTTGTAACATTTAATGCTGCTTTGGAACTGAAAATGGTACTTTTCAGTGAAAAAGTGAACATAAACAGAAAACTCAAGTTAAAAAAAAAAATCCTATTATCAAGGCTATGTGTGCTTTTCTTGGGGTTTAGGGTGAGTTTTTTGATATATAATTCTTCCAAATGTCACATCTGAAGTTTGATCTCTCCTTGACTCTTTGCTCACTTGTTCTAACAGTCTCCATGCTGTCTTAATCCACAGAGCTGCTCACATGTGCTACTTTCTGAGACCCTCCCTTGCTATGGGTAAAAGATTTTAGAAGAGCTTCAAAGAATTCTTTTTTTATTTTATTTTTTCTGTGAACTTTGTGTTACAATAAGGTTGACTGCAGAGAAAACAGTTCATTCTTCTATATATCCTATGCAGAGCACTGTCCTTGACAGAACAAAGACATTTTTTTCAAACATAGAAGACCTGTGTTCAAACTATTTTGTATATTATATATAAACACGTTTGTTTCACAGCAGTCATATATGGGTTTTAGTTTTTTGAGTACTTCTGTTATTATTGCTTAAACAAATAAATTTATTGTAATAAATGTTCAATAAATGTTTCCCTTTCCTTGATTTTATTTAATAGAAACATAGAATTGTAGTATCACAGATTCATAGACGGTTTGGGTTGGAAGCGACCTTCAAAGATAATCTAGGTAAATACCCTGTGAAAAGCAGTGACATCTTCCACTAGATCAGGTTGCTAAATGGCCCTGAACATTTCCAATGAACCACAACTTCTCTGGGCAACCTGTTCCAGTATCTCACCATTCTCACCATAAAAATTTTCTTACTTGTGTCCAGTCTAAGTCTATCCTCTTTTAGTTTAAAAATGTCACTTGTCTTGCCACTATAGATCTTAGTAAAAAGTCCTTCCTGTCTTTTTGATAAGCCCCTTTATAAGCTGAGAGGCTACAACAGTGTGTTTCTGAAGCCTTTCTTCTCCAGGCTCAACAACTCCAACTCTCTAAACCTTTCTACATAAGAGACATGTTACAGCCTTCTAAATATTTTCAAGACAAGAGCTCATTGCCAGCTCATATCCAATTTTTTAAGCAACTCTCCAAGTCCTCTGCAGGGATGTTCTCAATCCATTCATTTCCCATCATTATTTATATTATTTATATTCAGGATTGCCTCAGCTCAGGTGCAGGGCTTTGCATTTGGCCTTCTTTTGAGAAACACTTCATGATGCTCAAACTGGCTGACTCCTCAAACCCATCAAAGTCCCTGTGGATGCTACCACATCCCTCTGGTACATCACTCAGCTTGGTGAGTCATGCACAAACTTTCTGAGAGTGAATTCAATCCCACTATATATGTGATTAATGAATATAGCAGTGGTCACAGTACAGGCCTTAAAGGGACACCACATGTTTTCATTTAGTTTTCATTTGGATATTTCCCAGTCTCTATTGACACATGGTTTTTGCAGATAGCCCTTTGGATTCTTCAAAACAACATAATGCTGATCTATCTAAGTTACTGGTTTGTACCAGTATTACTTTTTTAGTTTGGGAATCATCATTCAACATCAAGATCTAGTAGTCTTTTTCATATTAAAAAATAGAATTAATGGGAGTGTACGTAGTTCAGGTTTGTAAAAAGTTTGGGAAAGGCTTCTATGTCACTATCACATCAATATTGATTAAACAAATTTTCAGTTGCAATATAATTTGGCTCCTTGAATACTGAGAAGTTAACAGGAAGGATCAGTTTACTCAGTAATCAAAAGTGAAGAAAGGAACACAGAGAAGGCATTTACTGACTTTTAAGTTGCTTTCATCTCCAGAATGTACTTTTATTAAAAAATATAGAAATAAATTGCCAGTGTTTTTATCTTGGTCAAATATCATGATAAGTTTAAGTTAAGATCCACTGTGTTCTAATGTCCACTGTCCTCACACTTCACATCAGGCTTCTATCTGGTGCAGCAGATAATTTTGTCCCTAATTTTTATTCAAAAGATCTGTGTGGAGTTGTCATTCATCAATAACTTTTTCATAGGCATTTACTTAAAGCTGATCAGGGTTCATTTTTTCATCAGGATGATTGATTTTGAAATGAGTTTGCAATAGTGTAGTATTACTTACAAGTCTCAGGAATGTTGGTTTATCTGAAGCTGATAGTCAAAACCTTTGCTCCATTGAACATACAAGTAAGTATCAATGTGTTGTTTTGAGAAAATGAGTCTGATTATTTTTTCATTTTTTAAGAGAGGATGTTTGGAAGTCATGCAGGTTCATCACTGGTAAAGATGTCTGAATCAAACTGGCTTGTCTATACAGAAGTTTTGAATTCTACACCAAAGCTTTCCTGGACACTGTGAGGAAAAATCTTATTTGCTCATGACTTCTTGATCAGAAAACTTAATTATGGGTAGCTGACAGATTGGTAATCCAAACTTCAAAAAGAGAAGGACTTTTTAATGTAATGGGAATTCAGTTTCCTGTCAAGTCAGAGGAATAACTCTGCATAAAGCTAAACCTGTGCATATACCTGCAGAATTTGGACCTAACATTATGAGAGAAGGATGAAATAATACCACATAAAAGAGCTCTGCTTACTCCTCTGACATGTTGTAAAGTTTCTGTTTTGCTCAAAATTCAGAGAAATGTTTGGAGAATGTGATTATGCGTCTTATTAATGTACAATCTCAGCTCACAGCAATTTAGGGGAAGGTGGAAAATAACATAATGCTCCACATTTTGACAGGACTTGTTTAGTTCATTTCTTCACACTTTGAAAAGGAAAATTATGCTTCCATTTGAAACTGCCTTTGACACAGTTTCCATGACTGACATCTACAGTCAATGTTTTTGTATATGTTTAACACTATTGTAGTAGAACTATTTCTACATGGTTTAATTTCCCTGATCATGAAGGTCCTGAAAACTATGTAGATGAGGCTATCTCAGGTCTGGGTATAGTTGAATTAGTACTATTTCTTTTAATTTCTATAATTCACTGTTAGAGTTTAACTGCCCTAATTTTAGCATCTGAAATGTGTTTCCAATACAGAGTAATGTAAATAATGTAGCAAGAAAAGGCCATGGTAATATGTCAAAAGGTTCTTTTTTTGGGAGGGATCTGTTCTTCTGTTAACATAAACATAATTAATAATAATGTTCTTCATACAGCGTAGGTACATTTATACTTAAAGGCAAGACCACTTGTGCAACAAAATATTATTCTGTTACAAGATACAAGTCGTTTTCAGAGCACTTCGTTAATGTTAGTGTACTGAAGGAAACAAATATTCATGTTGCATTTAACTAAACACATTATCCTTTAAAAGTACTTGAAAATTCCAGGGACTAGTCATGGAAAAATGTCAGTTCTTTACTTGCTTAGATTCAGTTCATGCTCTTGAGTATCGTATTCAGATTTCTTCATTATGGAAGGACTAGTCAAATTAGTGTGTTACAAACAATTCCAGGAATACTGATTTCAAGTGATCAGAAGCTGGGATTTCTTATCCGTGGGAAACTTCAACTGATCAGTGTCTTTGATATGACATTTTTTTATACTAATCTGATGACTGCAAAGGTAGATATCAATTACATACCTTCAAATTTTTTTTTACCTTGTTTTACAATTTGTCAAGTTTCACCTTGATCAATTGTATTATGCATGCATGTGGCAAGTCAGTACTTATGCACAGGTAATGGGAAGGATCAAACTATGCAAAAGAAATGAAAAAATTACAAACGTGATAGAAAATTAAAAAATGGTGCATTGCCTCAGATAAGAAGCAATGGAAAACTGAATAAAAATGCCTCACATAAACACAGTTTCTGTTGAGAGTTAAATTTTGTGATTTTTCACTGAGATGCCAAACGCTAGTAAAGGACAAAGAATGAAGACACACAGGAATCACAGAGGACATATTTCCAGCACCTTTGGAATATTAAGGAAGTGACAGGTCTAGACCGTCAGTCTCTGGGTTACCTTTTTAAATTGTAGAGAGGGGAAAAGACATGATTGTTGTTGAAAGTAAAAATCACAAAATAAAATGCTTGAAAATTGGCTGAAATAAGTACTGGTCCAGTGGTCAAAGTGCAAATGGTCAGTGCAAAGAAACTACAGTTCATCTGGCAAGCTAGTCCACCAACAGTGTAAAAAAGAAATATTGAAGATAAATATAGTTTGTGCTTTTGTTTTTGTTGTTGTTGTTATTGTTGTTTTAATAAGTGGCAGGCAGAAGTAGTGCTGTTCTAGTCACATAAGAAGTTAAATAACTCAACCTGATATGCTTTGCATATGTAATGATTTTCTTCACATGAAATTACAGAAAATTATGTGGGATAACTATTTCCTGCTCATTATCATAAAAGTTATATCTAAAATGCTAGGTTCTTTCACCTAAAAATTATCACAACTATTAGCTAGAAATGTATGTCAATAAATGCACTGGAAACCACTTAAATAGTAGCTTTATAAGACTTAAAAGTCTCTCTCTGCAGGATGTCAGGTACCCTCCTGTTAGTAAAGAAAACAAACTAGTTTGAAGCACCCATCTTCATTTGAAAGGTAGCAAAAACAGATCTTTCTTTTAAGACAGTGGTTACTGGGTTTGTCAAATGTGTAAATATAAATGAGAAATTGTTAAACGAGTCTACAATATTTCCTTTTTATTTTGCAGCATACACTTGAAATCTACCAGTTCTGATATCCCTGACAGTAATTATGAAGCCCCTCAAGGCCATTTGTTAGATGCAACATGATATATTTTGCACAATACCAGCTTCTAGGGATATTCAGATTTTGCTTCAGTAAGGTAATAATTAATTTTGCATACTCTCATAACAGATTCTGTATAGGAGTCCATTAATTTAGGCAAGGAGACAAAGAATGAAATCTAAAAATTAAAGAATTTCTTCTTTCCACTGTTACACAGGAAGAAAGCATCTAGGTTGAGTTTTGAAGTCTATTTTGAGTCTTCTCAAAGCTTAGAATCTCATTAAAATTTTATTGAACACTTCCTTATGCTTTAAATTACATCTAGAAAATTTATAGTGTATTAGGTTATTTTATGCATGGCCTACATTGCACATAAGGGGCAATATTTTAGTGTTAATACTGAAAGAAAAAACAGTCTTCTTTCATTACACTTCCTGGGCAAAAGCAAGCAAAGCTTTGTTGACATTGCAACCAAGAGTAGCAACACTACAGATGTAAGTGAATCACAGATCTGAGCTGTTTCATTGAGAATCTACATTCTGGGGAAGATCTATTTTCAAAATCTTCAAACTTTAACTGTTTTCCATTAACTCTTTTGAAGGTGTATGGTGAACACCACAGTAAGGGCAGCAATGAAATAACAAATGGGACTCAAAAAGATGAATTATAGAGGATGCTTTTGGTCAGTGACTGTGCCTCTACAAAGAACTAAAAATCACAGTCTAATGATTAATTCACTCCATTTGACAATCTCCTATTCCTTCCTAGACAGAGGCCTAAGCCTGAATAACAATATACATACAAATGGTACACCTCTGTGGCATTATATACTTCCTAGATGCTACTGTGTGGTAGTGACGTGAATTTAGTATTTTTCTTACTATAGGAGTTCTCAAATTTCTGGACCAAACCCATTAATCCATTAAATTTCTGTTTTATCTAGCCATGTCCGACACAATGATTGTGATAAATAGAACATATTTTCAGCCTAAGAGTGTTCCAATTAACTTTTGGGTGGTATGTTCTGCACCCATCCCCTACATATCTTCCTTCCACCATTTTCTTTCAGACAATTAAAATAGATTACAAATTTTATTTGTTTTATGGACGATGTATCTTCAAACTCAGACTGTTTACTTCACTGTCCCCAGAAGCCCTGCCAAAACCAAGGGCTATGACCAGGCATTCCCCTTGATTTACACTTCTTGTGGTGACCAAGTGCTTATTTCACTGAGGGGAGATGAACATACTCTCAGATGTTGATAGGAGGCAGTGGAGTGAAGAAAATCTTAACCCTTTTGACTACTAAAAATAGTTCTCCAAAACCTACCTTTGTTTTATGAGACTAAGTGAAAGCAAATTTTCATTTGATGCACTAATTTAAAAAAGTTAAAAATATTAGGCAGGTACACAGCTCCAGTTTTCCAAGATAGTTGCTTTGGTGACCTCAAAGATCCTGAGGTAGTGTGAAAAATCAGGTGAATGGTAAAAGATTACTAACATGAAAAAAATTCTTGGCTGTAATTTTCAACACCAAAAATTACATTGTTGACCTTAGATCACAATTCTGTGTACTTCAGGTACTCTCTTAACTCATAAAAATATGAGGAAATCCATTAATAATTCTACTCTAATGGGCATACTATTGAGATTGCTGGACATAAGTCTGTATGAAAATGGAAATAAGGATGAAAATCAGGATGGAATATTACAGCTACTGTCTGATATCTACCCATATAGACACTTTTACTTCGCAATAAATGTGGGGTAACCTTTATCCTCAGTAAACATGAGAAATTTACTAGGCAAAAAAAATCAGAATTTAAAATCAGTTAGTTTACTGTGAAATAGATTTGTTTATCTATGACATGATTGTTGGTTTTCTGACCATGTATTGAAAAAAAAATTGGCCTATTATTTCTTTAGTAGGAGCAATATTCTCCACAATCATGGTGCCATACAAATCTCTTAGAGCAATCCAAAGGCAAGATGTTGTAGAAGTTGTATTTGGGACAAAAATTGTATCTATCTTCAATGAAAATCTTGAAATTATCAGAGAGACTGTTTAGTCCCTACAATGTATTCCAAAACCAGGAAAGAAGGATAAATTATGGAATGCAGATGATAGAATTAAAAGACTCCTTGGAAAATACTGTACTTTGCCTAAAAAGCAGAAAAAACCACAAAAGCACCATTTAAAGAAATCAATCCAAATCATATCACATGACTCAAAACAACATTTTAATTTTCTAGAATATATACTGAGGGTGATAGCAGCAATTTGCTCTTGCTGTTTGCATTTTTATAAATCTAAGGTAATATGTTACATTAATTTTTATTAAAGGAGCAGAGGATCATGAGAAAAAGCCTTTCAATTTCATTTATGATCCTCTATCAAATTTCACTACTCTTTTGCAAAGTCACCTTTCTGTATGTGCTCTCAAAGTGTAATTGCGTAAACTAATTCACTGGGCAGGATTTGAAAGAGAAAGAAAAAAGGAGACAGAATGAAATAGAGATGCAGAGATATAGGTGTAGGGGTAAGGGAGAAAGTCAATTTCATTAACTAAACACATTAAAAAGTACTCAGTATCAGTTAAATAAAAACTAGTGCAATTAATAGTTTCAGACCTGAAATGTGATTGACTATTCCTACAAAATCTCATATGACATTTCACAGAAGATATTACTAGAACGTCTTTATCACTATAGATTAAACTTTGTTAGTGAACTAACACCCACTTAAACAGAAGAATACAACTTAATAGTTATGCATTTATTATCTTCAGGCATGTGTAAGTGAGTATATTGCACTTCAGTCTTAGAAATAACATGACAAAATGCTAAAAAGGCTTGTCATTTGTGCAGAATGTTTCTCTTGGAAAAATATCAAACATTAAGTAAAGATTTTATCAATGGTATGTGAATACTGGATTGTAAAAAAAAACTTTTCTGTCTGTCATAAAGGGACAAAGATGTTATTTTTATGTTAATCAAATCTCACTATCAGCCTCATTTTCCAATGTAATTGATGCTGTTTTCTTTCTACTTTCCTATATCTTGAATATTTGTTTACCAATAGGAGCCTTTGCAAAATCTGCTGTTGTTAACGAATCATGATGCTTTTCAATACTAGCCTGAATTTACAACATTTAGGCTTTCACAGTGTTCACCTGAATTGAAATATCTATAACTTCACAATTAGTTCATGTTGAAGGGTTTCAGAAAACACACCAAAATTTCACTCCTTTACAAAATCATTCTTCAGAACTGTTTAATACAGTTTAACACCGAGTCTAGCATGTACATTTGTTGAAATTTTCAATGGAAAATTATTTTACACAGTTAGCATCTTTTCTTTAGGTATCAAGAACACACATTCAGGAAAGTCAGGTCCACAATGTAACACTTCTAGCATTTGTAACCATGACAATAAATGTTCCAAATTTGGAAGTTTTAAAGGTGCTACAATACCCACCATATATATTAACTCATCTGCCGAAAAAAACTAGATGCACTGAGGTAAGGGGCCTGCAGAAACATAAGGTTTCATTCATCTCATTAATAACTCATTATTTATCAGTGTTAATATCTTTTGTCAAATGAACTTATGTATCATTTCAAAATATTCTAGTTCCCAAATTCTTTAGATTATCAAATTGTGTCCTATTTCTACAGAGTCAAAATCCAGCTTTACATCATCCTCAAGCACACAATCTGTCCCAGTCAGCTACCTGGTCTGAATGACTGAATGTCCACAGTGACAAGGGTAGACTGTGGTATGTGCCCCTTTCAAGATTTAAATGTAAAATTAAAGTATCAGAATGTATAAGTTTATTCTAAATTATTATTTCTGTAATTTATAATAGGGAATTATTATTAAAAATAACAGCTACAAAACAAGAACATTAAAAATGTGAAGCTATACCCCTGATATGAAGAAACAACTGATGTTAATTTGCTATGTGATTATTATCTGCAACAGACGATCTTGTTTTTAATAAATTATTGTGATTAGTGTCTCAAAGTATAAAATACTGTGTTTGAGGGGGCAAATGGCATGTTAGAAAGAAAAATTTTCTCAAGAGCTTAATATTGGCCAATAAGAAAGTGGAAAAAAAAAGAAAATCATGAGCTCTTGTTGAACTGTTTGAATTACGTTTATGGCAAACTGATATTAGCTGAAAATAAAATTATTAGCACATTAATAGAGAGAGAATAGATATAAGAAGAAAAACAAAACAACAAAAATTCCAAAAAGTATGAAAAATTTTGTCTAACATCTAACAGGCTTAAAATTCATTAAAATTGTAATACTGTATGGAATTAGTTTGTACATATAGACATATAAAACAAAAATTATGTGTATTTAGAATTCTGAACTTAAAATAATAAAAATATATGTTTAAAATCCAGTGTTGATGCAAGCATGTAATTTACATGCAAAAAAAAAGTAAGGTTAATTGTGTTTTAAAAGTTTTTACTTTATTTGCCTGACATTTGGATTCTTAACTGTACAATCATCATTGTCAGGGGTTGTGAAATGCAGGGAGAAGATTTTGAAAGATGGAAAGAAGTATACTACTCAAGGATACCATGAAGGAGAAGAATTACAAGCCAAAGACTTTTATATGTTTTACAGAAATGCTTTGTTATATGGTTAAGGGTGNGTTTAAAATCCAGTGTTGATGCAAGCATGTAATTTACATGCAAAAAAAAAGTAAGGTTAATTGTGTTTTAAAAGTTTTTACTTTATTTGCCTGACATTTGGATTCTTAACTGTACAATCATCATTGTCAGGGGTTGTGAAATGCAGGGAGAAGATTTTGAAAGATGGAAAGAAGTATACTACTCAAGGATACCATGAAGGAGAAGAATTACAAGCCAAAGACTTTTATATGTTTTACAGAAATGCTTTATTATATGGTTAAGGGTGTTAAAATGCAGTCTTTGTACTATTGTTCCCTTAGAAAGTTATAGATTTTATTCCTATTTTCTGATTGGCTGTTGTTTGCTGCATTGCAGTAGTTGTCATGTTTGTCCTTGTTCCACCCCTATGTTCTCTATATGGTTTTGTATCCTCCTCCTTATGCCCAAGATTGTATTACACCCTCCTACCTTTTCCCTTGTATGTTAAATTCCACCCTTGTTTCCAGATGGTTCCACAGCTCCCTCTATAAAAGAGGGTGCTGTCCTTTCAAAAAAAGCTCATTTTGCTCCACCTCAAGCACTTGCAAGAACCCTCTGTGAGCCGGCTTTTATTGCCCACCATGCAATACTTCATGTTGGTTTACAAGATTTAAAAATAAAATAAAAATAATTCACTGCAGTGAGAGAGAGATATTAGACAAGTATGACCAGTAGACCTTTTTCCAAAGTACAAGTCTGGCCTCTTCTCAGTTAAAGTTACACTGAAGTGATCTATATATTTGGTATCTATTTTATATTATCTAGAAATTGCTTATAGTGTTTATAATGAGAAATAGACCTTTTTAATCTTTTATTGACTCCTGGGTTTGATTTAATATCTGCTTGGCAATTAACATAATGAATTTATTAGGAGAGACTGAGAGGATAGAGCTCTTTTGGAGCAGACACCTGGCATATATCAGTTGCTATGGTGATTACCCAGATGTGCAAACAAGTAGGGAAAAAAATATTCAATATTCCTATAGTAAAAGAAAAAAAAAATCTAATTGATAAATAGCAAAGTAATGGAAGTCAAAGTCTGGATGTTGAAACCACAAGGGAAAATGTAACATATACCCTACCTAAGAAGAACTAGGAGGGAACTGTTGGAGTTTCAGTTTATGCTGAAGGAGTGAATAACCTGCAACATCTAGTGCACTGGATAACAGATGATGCCCTGCTGTGCAAGTGTCATTTCCTGCTCAGACTTTTAAAGAAGGTCCCCTGAGAAGATATCTGAGGAAGAAAACATGCAACTTGCCTCCTCATCCACCCTAAATTCTCAGCCTTAGTTTCATAGAACAGGGAAAGCAGAAAGGGATAGTAAAGAGTTTTACAATTTCTCTTGCTCTGAAAAGATTGTGTCTTACAGTTATATTTTCATGTACAGTTTGATTTTGATATGCATCAGGTTGAACAAAAATAAATATCCCACTGCCCAATATTAAAGTGCACTATTGATCATGTTTCTGAGAGTCCTGTTTTGCTGCTCCTATGCTCAAATCCACAGCTGTCTCATGACTTGTTATATCGTTTACATGAACACAGAGAGGAGAAGGTCTTGAATATGAAATGAGTCTGGTGAATCTTACTGTTTATTTCACACTGCATCAGGGCATATTCCAACAACTTACTTCTTGTGATTACTCTAGATTTGTCACAATGGAAGGCAACATAACATTTTGCAAAGTGGGCATTGAAGCTGATTGGAACATAACAATGTATCGTGACAATAATTGCTGGCAAAATAAATTCTGTGAAGACAACTGCCGTATTAAATGACATAGAAATAACAACTATACCATTCTTTCTCCTAGATGTGCAGGCAGAAACAGTAACTGTACCACACAGAAGAGTGCAAAGCCAGACAGATATCCCTATGTTAAGCAATGTCAGAAGCCACCAGGGAAGAGAAGAAAGAGAAATGGAATGACTATAGTTGAAAGTCTGCAGATCCAAAACATCAAAACACTTCATTAACATCCCTTCCTCTGAACTCCATATAGCACCCTTTTTCCCTCTCTCTTTTTTTTTCTTTTTTTCCACAGCAGCTGACAGATCCATGCTTGTTTCCCATATTTACTTCTAATAGTATAACCTTGGGAGATTCAACAAAAATGTGTCCTGCATGATACTTATTGTTAAAGTCACTTGTAATGGCTAATATGTGCTTTGAAAGAGAAGGAACTATCTGTTAACTGCATGAACACAAAGACAGCAGATTTCTAATTTCTCATTATTTGAATGATGTTACAAACATGTTCCTGCATCTTGGTTCCAGTCTACAATTTTAAGCAATCTAAAGGTAGGGAGAAAGAAAGAAAACAAAAGTGGAGTGGAAAATAAGACAGCTTAGAAGGTAGCTGATTGAATGAGATTCAAAGTCGTGTCCCTCCCATAAACAGATGAGAACAATTACATGCAAACAAATAAAGTTAAGCTAAGTGAGACATCAAATGCATTACTTCCATTCTACTTTTATTCTGTTGTGTCTTTTAGTTTTTTCAGATTATTAAAGACTTTGTCTCTAATGTATCTGTGAGACTTTTTTGAACACCTTCACTTGGAACGTCCATTTGGAAATTCCACTTTCAGCAGTCAAAAGTGGGGGGAGTTCAGGTTGAAGATGTTTCTGACCTGTAATTCTGTTCTTTATACAAACCTTAAATTCAAGATTTTTCAAAAGTAGAACCTAGGGCAAACACTAAGTTGCAGTTAAAGTACAGGGTAGCCAATTTTTTTTTTTTCTAAGTTAGCAACATGACTGTGAATATTTAATATTCTTTCTCCATACAGGTGAAAAGTGTTAAAGGTTCTTAGAGAAAATTACTGAAATGATGGTAACTGGTGGGAGCAGTTTATGCAGAACTCAGAAAAGCAGGAATTTAGAGTGAAATAAAGAATTAATTTCAGGGACATTGCAGTGACATTGACAAAATATGTTATGCTTGCCATCATTGTAAGAGTCGAAGAACTGCCTCCAGTTTTTTGAAAACTGTAAATTATAGATAATGGAAGACCATGACTTTTATCTTAATCCTCAATTATTGTATGTATAAAAAGGCCACCACTGAGTGCCTATATCCTGTTAAAATTTGATCTGGATCTTATCCCCTCAATGTATGTAATTGGTTTCTGTGCCCATTTTGAAGGACTCTTACTCTGTGAATATTTTCCCACAAGAATAGCAATTATGCACTCGATTTTAATAACTGGCATAGACCCATATGTCTCCAGGTACTTACAAATAGCTACATAAGATTTTTAACTTCTTGTATATAAGCTGAATAGAAGTATTTGAAAATCATTACTGCTCAGGGACACAAGCTCATGCATTCTCTGTTCTCCAAATAGTAAGAAAAAGCCATGGGCAAACCTTACTTCTGTGACAAGATAAAGTTCATCGGCAACAGAGTTTGCATGTAGGTAAGCTATCAGATATATAGTGAGGACAGGAACTCCCTTTTGTGATGTTGAGAGTCATTCTTCAAGAGTTATCTGCCTGCAAAGACCAAGTTAACGTTAGTGGCTAAGGCAAAGCTAAGAGTGCTGCATGAATCTTCAAATCCTTTTCCCTCCCCTCAGGTATTTGGAATGTTACTTCGATCAGAGACATCAGCAGCAAAAGCAGCTCCACCACTTAAGCCAAAGAATATGTTATTTTCTGTTTCTCCTGCTTTGTGCTAAAATTGTAACATCCAGAAGAGACTATCTTACATTCAGCTTCAAAAAAGACAGTGTTTCCCAGCACAAGGTAACACTGACCAAAGAAGAAGCAGCCTTATTTCTTATTATCAGAGAAAGTTTGTGTTGATTTCAAGCTTAAAAAATACAATCTAATTCAAGATATTTGTTCTCAAGAAAGACTAAGGTTAAGTAGTGAACTAAGAATTGCCAGGCTATTCTACTCCATAACTACTTCAAGGGGAAATAATTTGGCTCTTGTGCAGACTTTTCATGTGAGGTATAACAATGTTAACCCTTTCTTTCTGCACAATGGACTAAAATAATACATGAGCCTTTCACTTGTAAGATTATCAAAAAGTTAATAAATAAAAACTAAAGTGCTACATTTTCTGAAGTCCAGTTGCCTTCAACTTGATAAGTCAGGGAGAGATAAGATCACAGAACATTCCAAGTTGGAAGGATACACAAAGGATCATTTAAGTCCAGCTCTTAACTCTGCACAGGACCGTCTCCAAAAGTCACACCATGTGCCTGAGCATAGTCCAAATGCTTCTCAAACTCTGTCAAGCTCAATGCTGTGACCACTTCCCTGGGGAGGCTGTTCCAGTGCCCAACTACCCTCTGGGTAAAGAACCTGTTTCTAATACCCAACCTAAACTTCCCCTGGCACAACTTCACACCATTCCCTCAGTCCTGTCACTGGCCACCACAGAGCAGAGATCAGTGACTGGCCCTCCTCTTCCCCTCATGAGGAAGTTGTAACTACAATGAGGTCTCCTGTCAGTCTCCTCCAGGTTGAACAGACCAAGTGTCCTCAGCTGCTGAGAGAGGAAACCATTGAAGAGATGGAATAAAAAAGCACAGGATGCGGGGAGAAGGCATTTTTTGTATGAAATGCAGGGGAATATTGAAAAAGAAAAAAAAATGTGAGAAAAATAAAGCAGAAGAGAAACAAGGATCAGAATAGGAACGACTGAAAGAAAAAGCAGAGAAAATACCTTGGCCACTTCAGAAATAAAAAGGGAGATCATCTAGGAAAGATCAACAGAAAAGCAATTTTTGAATGCTTTACTATCTCTATTTCATTTGTGCTATTCTGTTTGAGTTCTTAAAGAAATCCTCACTTCAGTCGTCTTAGTGAAGCACTCAGTTTTCCAATTTGCTACTTTTCCCAACTTGTTGGAGTTTTTATCCATTAAAACAAAAAGAACACCAATAGCAAATGGTTATATTTAGTCATATCGCAGTAAAAATGTTACTTGAAAATCAGAGTTAGGATTACTTAGTCATCACTATTTGCCTATGGTGTTAGCCACCATGCAATCCACTTCCTTTTTAATTAATGAAATAATTCTTTCCCTAGGGAAAAAAAAAGGCAAAATCTCTTCATTCCACTAAATCTCTGTCACTAGGAGTTATTTGTATTTTAAAGAAGTCAACTGATTCATCTCATTTCATCCAGGAGTTTGTAACTTTTAAATTCAGAAATTATTCTGGTGATGTCCGTCCTTTGTGACATCCTAGTCAAACAATATCTTCATGTGACATTAGATATGCATAAAGAAAAAAATGTGCAAAATATCACTTTTCCTCCATAGCTGTGCCAGAGCTTAGTTTTACACGTAGCTCTAAAGAATATATATATATGAAAATATATATCTTTCATAAGGCCTTAAATAAATTCTCCTTTTAATTCTTTTAGTTGTTATTTTAAGCACCATTGGTTACCCTCAAGTAAGTTCACACTGAACTTACTTGACAAGAATAATCTTCAGTTTTTTGCATACCATTCCTGTTGTTTGTCTCACTGGCTTGAACCCAAATTGTATAAATTTGCTTAATGTTCTAACTAGACACTTGGGTTCTTCAGCAATTTAATTTTACCACTTCCCTTGTTTTCTCTATAATTTTTCTCCCCACCTTTTTCTGGGGTTTTGACTTTGAGGTTGTTTTTTTTTGTTTATTTGTTTGTTGGTTGGTTTGGTTTTTTTTTTTTTTGTTTTTGTTTTTCTTTTTCCATTTAAGCTTTATTTTTTTTTTCTATTTTTCATACTGTTGGATGGGTTTTTGTGTTTCTTTTCCCAAGCATAAGACGATATTTTGCACTGCAAATATTCCTTGAAAGTCTCACAGCAATAACAGCTTTCATTATAATTACCTGACTTTCAAAATATTTCCCCATTATATTAACCTCTTATAGTAATATTCCTTGAATGTCTTTAAAGTGACCACAGTTTCAATTAGGGTAACAGCATGAAACACAATTTGCACTCAGAGACATGGTACTTTTAGTGTGGATTTGTATGCCCAGAAGACATGAACATGTATATGGCAATTTCAGAATAAATTTACTAATGATAGAGAAAACTATCATTAGACAGATATTAACTAAAGACAGTGTAACTTCCTAAAAAGTTGTTGAAACAAAACATTTAAAACCTGCTCATCAGCATCTAAAAATGTTTAAGATCACTTGAATATTTGGAAAATATTTAATCTCTTTTGACATGAATTTTGAAAGAAATAGCAGGAATTCAACTGAAAATTGTCTAGAACAATAATTTTAGCAATAATCTATTTAGAAGTTTTTATCATTTTATATTTCTATAACTAGTATGCTATTAATTTTAAAGAAGTCACTGCCTCCCTGAAGTGAATTTTACTGAATTAATTACACTAACTTTACTCTTTAGTAAAGAGGGAAAGGCAGAAATGCTTTTTAACTTACCTCATAGACTCTTTCCTTTAACATTTTTGTTATAATAATATCTAGAAATATTTTAAAATCCTAACTCATCTCTCTTCAGTCAACATTTTTGAATAATATATCATACCAAAGAGGATGTGAACACAACTAAATCAAGACTTTTCAGTCAGCTGCCACACACAAGGCAATAGATGAACAAATATCTGCAGGCCTGCCTTCTGTTGCTTTGCCTATGCAAGCACATGTTAAAATTTCCAAATGTCCCAAGCATTAATATATATTCACCTAACTCTGCATTTCATGTACCTCTAAGAAAAACAGCCTCATTGACTTACTCAAAAGCTTAGTTATTTAACATTTTTGCATTATCATACAGCATTACTTCCCTGGGGGTGAGAGGCAGACAACAAACCTCATTTAATGACATCATTCATACACCTTTATTTGACTGCTTTGACCAAGTTTCACAATAGTTTATTATGTTTTCTGTCTGTAGTGCTATTGTTTAGATTTTAGGCCTTCANCTATAACAACCTCTTTGAGGAGAGAAAATAACTATGCTGGTTTTTTGTTGTTGGTTGTTTTTTTTTTTCAGTGAGAGGTATTTTGATTCTTTCCGTTATCTCCTCCCTGAAAAAACAAAACAAAACAAACATTCCCTTCATAGAACATGTCTATAAGGTAATTCAAGACTGTTTTCCTCAATTTCCTTTTAACTGGAAGAAAAATTTACAAAACACTCACAATGTACGTACATTAGCAGTGTTTTTCCTATCCTCTGGAACTCTTGTGTGTAATCTCCCTTCTGTATCGGATTGTCCTCATCTTTATTCCATCAGTGGCCATTTCACTTTTAACTTTCACTTTCTCTCTTTTTATATATTTTTTTAAACTTAAAACCTGAATTGAGAGGCATTTAATACTTCCTACTAAGTCTCTTTAAAAAAAAAAAAGTTAAATGATGCATCAGTGATATACATTAATCATGACTAAAAGCTGTGACCACAGTTACATGAATAAAACAAATATGTTAAGAGCTTCTCTGATGCCCCTTTTGCTTCTTCTTCCTATAGACAGGATAATTGACTTTTTTTTTCTCTTTTTTTTTTCTGTTCCTTATTTTGAAGAAGTCACTCATGGTTCAACTGTGGTAAAGACTTCAGCATTTCTTACAACCATGTACCTCAACCTATTGTTTCTTTGGCTCAACTTCTATTAAAATAAGGTATTTTTCTCCCCTTTGTCACAGATATGAGTTGTAATAAAGGATTCTTGAATTAGTGACAGAAAGAAGGCAAGAGGGGGAAATAATCACTAGTATATCATACTATGTCCCATGACACAGTTATAAGAAATGTTATTCTGTTTCAGTCTACACTGTAAACTGCAACATAACTGCAGCTGAGTGCTTTCTATATTCCTTGAAATTAGAATGAGTCTAACCCTTCCCTAAGCTTCAACTCAATCATCTGGCTATACAGGAGCAAATAAGTTTTGGGTAAATTCAACAATGTGACAAGCCTGTTGCTTATATTCAGTATAGAAATAATTAAAGTCTGCCAGACCAGGAATACAGCACTCAAAAGTATTTCACAGTGACTTCATGCAGTTTTGTTTTTTTTTCAACAGCCAAATTTGATCATATCAAAGAGTTGTGGGACATAGAGGCTTATAATATCTTACTTCAAGACAATGAAAGCATGGGCAGAGAATGCATTTTCCAGGCCTCTGAAATATACTAAAGTAGAAAAATTAAACTGATTTTCCTGATATATGAGGAATATAATTAGTCTCTAAATTAAAAACACTAAGGTTTTAGCCACTGTGTTGACTGGGGGGAAGAATAACTCACAGAAGTGGCTGCTTTTACAGCTCAGTCTTAAGGCACTTACTTGGGACTGGCCAGTTTCTGTCTTTGTCTAATCTGATAACCATTACAGTTGACTATCCTCTTCATCTAAGTGATGAAGCAGCATTTTTTGATCAAAAATTCCCAAATATGTGCCTAATGACAGTGGCATATTGGCAAATAATTTTTATTATAGTGAATTGCCGTTATCTGAGGGAAAAAAAAAAATCGGAATATTTTATCTGACTACCTTTGCAGATTGTTTCTGTAGCACTGTATGTACAGTTGTTAATTTTGAAAATAAATTCAAGTCTGAATGGAAAGTATAAATGAGGCAGTTTAACTGAGTCAGTACCACCTTACTATACCTTTAAAATCAACTGGATTACCTAAGAGTGCATAATTGCTAATCGAGGGATAAAGTCAATTTCAGTTTTGCAAGGTAAATCTGTTAATTTACTGCTTGCATATGTGCCCTGACAGAACTGGGAGCTAAGGTCTCCCACTATGATACAAAATGCTATTAAATGGGCACTAAATCATTCAACTTGGAAAAGACCTTTAAGATCATTGAGCCCAGCTGTTAACCCAGCACTGCAAAGTCCATCACTAAACCGTGTAACCAAGAACCACAACTACACAACTACTAAATATGGGAACTTGGCAAAGGTTCAAAAAGGGCACTACACAAACGAGACAAAATATTCCACCGTGATACTGACCCAGCACATATTAATACACAACACTTGAGTCAAGATCCAATCAATCCACAACACTTAAGTCACAATCCAATCCCTCCAGCTCCAAGCCACCCAAAGCATCAAGTAAGAAAGCAGCTACTGCTGGAATCTTGTGGAAGGCCAGCTGTCACATATCCATCACCCCTGTGCCTCTGGTTTTATCTGCTCTGGTCTCCATGGCCAAACTCTCCAGGCAGGGCCTCTGACCCCCTGGACACTCTGAGGTCCCAGTCCAGGGTGAGGAGCCGTGTTCTCACTGTCCCTGCCAATCCAAGCTGGATCAGAGGCTCCAGGAGCTGCGGGTGTTATAGTTTTCCCAGGCTGTTTGTGACTGAGAGCTGCTTCAGAGCTTCCCCAGGTGGGCTCCAGGGGCCGCCACGAGGGATACAATGCCACCTCACCTCCATGAAGTTCGACCCATCCCTTCCCCCTACACACACACACACAAACACAAGCACCTCCCACAAGGTGGTTCTGAGCTAATAATTACTGATCTGGTGTCTAACAATGGGCAAACAAAAGAAGGAAGTGTGGTACACTTACGTTTGCACCCATCCTTGAGGCCTACCGTGTTAATGGTTTGCCAGTATGAATGCTGAGTAGCTGAAATTCTCTGTGGACTCTTTCTTGCTATTAACTTGAATCAGATTGTCAACAAAGCAACTTTTTTGCTCATAGCAAAAAGCTTGATGGAATTATAGATCTTCATCAAATTTGACAGATTCGAATTACTGACCTAGAAAGAAAAACATCCATATTCCTTTACTGATTCCCATAGCAATCCCTCTCCCTCCTTTTCTTATTACAATTTTAATTAAATGTGGTGGGAAAGGATTTCAAGATTTGGACCACAGCACTCCATTATGTACATTTTTGCCTCCTTAAGCATGGCTGTTTTTTCGACTTAAGGTGTAACAAAAGCTGCTTCATTTATAAGAATGAAAGAAATAGGAATAATTACTTTTAGTTTAAAGAAAAGCAAACAAACAAAAAAACCAACCAAACAAACCTAAAACAAAAACCCCAAGACAACAGAAAGGAGACCTAGAAGAGCAACATATAGCCGAAGATATAATCAGAAGACAAGTATCAGTTCAGAAAATTTAGAATGAAAGTCTAATTTGAACCTCCCAAGGTGAAGCCTCTTGAAGACAACTGATACTTATTTCTTCTTTTCCTCATAGATGATGCCCATTTTTCTAATGGATGGTGAGTCTAATTAATTGTTCATGATTTTATTTAACTTTGCAATATTAAATGTCTTGTTCTCTCTTTAGTACTTCTTCAAAAAACTAAAACATGAACTGAACTTTTGGAAAATGGGTCAAATTAACTAACTAGGAGTTAGTTATCTTCAAGCACATACAGACTTCATCCCCATTACTATGTTTCATGTGGATAATAATGCTACTGATTTGTAAGAAAATATTTCAGTTTGATTCAGCTTCTCTTTTTCGTTTCCAGCTGCATTGGAAACATCATTTTTCAGATTATGACCAGACAAAACGAATCCAGTATATACATACTTAATGAATAAATACATAAAATACAAGAGCCATTCCCACGGTACTACATCTGTTATATGAAATACTCTCCCATTATACTGTTCAACTACCCATATATATATTCCAAATACAGATACAGATGTATCACCCTTCAAAATTCTAGATATTCTTCCAGTCATGCTTAGAATTCTTCTACCTCACTGCTTTGTGTTGTTGCTAAGTGTAGGTAGTTAATGGATGTATCTGCAGGAATTCTCAACACTTAATTTTTTTGCTATAGAAGCTTGGAAAGTAAGGGACTTTTGTGTTCTAGGATGGAAAACATTTCCTCTGGCAGAACACATTTCCATATTTAACTAGACATTTCTTTTAGTGGAAATATTTGGTTTTTTTAAATCTTAAAATGTGACAGGTTGTCCTTTTTTTTTTCCCCCTCCTTATTTTGTCATATTTAATAATTTAAAAATAAAACCCAACTGATTTGGAACGAAGAATTGAAATTCCTTATTTTTAAAACTTCATGTAAAAACCCTCACTATTGTGAAGAAGTTTAAGCTGAACAGTGTGCCTGACACTTAGCCAGCCAGAAAGATAGCATTCTGATAGTTAGATGCCTCAAATCTTTTTTCTGTAATCAGGGAAATAAGAGAGACGATACCAGACAGAAGAAGGAGCAATCAATAACCTCAGGATGGGTTGAATCATTTCACATTCATTATAGACAGACCCATGATACTTGCCTGGCTAATTGCTAAACTTGTAGACACATGGAAAAGAAGTTCTCAAACCTGTTTTTTATTGCCAAGTGAAGGTTTGATAGAACCTCAACCTAGATATCAGTAAACTGATTTGACTTTTGTACACAACTTAATTTTAGTTCTCCAAACAGTCCAAGACAGGTAATTAAATGTGCAATAGTTGGTATCACAGTCTGAATTTGCCTGTCATGATGTGTGTGTGCATTATGTCTGTATTCCTCTGAAAAGGTGCGTGCTGGATGGAGCACTCCTGCAAAACAGGGTAATTGCCCCTGCTGTAGGATGAGCTGAGCATGAGTCACAGCAAAGTCATCCACACCAGTAGCTGTAGAAAAGGCAGCAGGAAACAGTCTCAGGTTAGCTGTCACTTCATAGCTTTACTGACTCCCATCTTTGGAGCAGGCCACAGAGATAACTGAAAGAGAAACTCTGCAGAGGCCAAAAAGGACCCGGTAGAGTTTCTTCCAACTCAAAGCTACTGATAAAGAAACAAACTTGGAAGCAGGAATCTGCCATCAAAGCCACAGTGGAAGAAGATTTTATGATTTCTCATAGTTTCTGGTTTATCTGACCAATTATTTGCAATTTTCCTTGTTCAAAAGTTCTGGGAAAAAATATTTTTTTTTTTCAACCTTAAGATTTTGGAAAACTCTGTACACAAAATGTTGTGTAGTTGAAAACAGAGGTAAAACAAATATTTTATTCTGTACTTCTCATCAGCAAGGACTGTCTTCCTGCTTTCTAGGAAGTAGGACTTCAGTACACATAGCAGTTACTCTGGAAGCCCAACATTGTAAATAATGAATGTCTCCCCATTCCTCCTTTTTCTTTACTTTTATATCTGAACTGACATCACATGGTATGGAATATCCCTTTGCTCAGTTTGGGTCAGTTGTCCTGACTAACTTCCCTCCCGAAATTTTGCCCACCCCCAGCCTACTGGTGGAGAGCAGAATGTTGGGCAGACAGCACTGATGTTGTGCCAGCACTGCTCAGCAATTGCTAAAATACTGATATGTTATCAACACCCTCCTAGGTACCAGTGCAAAGCACTATGCTGGGAGGGCTGCTGGGAGGAAACGATCAGGACAGTGGAAAGGGTAGTTCAATGGTTTCTGGATTTGATTCTAACCTTAGCAAAAGTGACTTGTAGGAATAGATGGAGAAAGTCACATTTATGTCTGACTGGATTTTACAATGATTGTTGGACTGAATTATTGGAAACATGTAGAGGGACAACTGTAAAGAAGTAAAATTAAAAATGCTGAAGGAGAATAAGTATGGCCTATAGAAGGCCCAGTAAATGAATTCAGGATGATTTTAACAACAATATCCCACAGTGACTTCAGGAGAGCAAGGCTGCTGTAAGCAAGTCTAGAGAACAGATGTTGTCATAGTTAATGTAGGCAATAATAAAAGCTTGTACAAATGTTTTGACTGTATGCACAGTTGGACTGACAAGGTTTGAGAGAAACCCAGTGCAAGTATCCCCCTAGAGACAGTAGGAGTTTAAGCTTGACATTAGTGAAGCAATTTGGAGAACAATGATGTTTCTACCTAAGACAGAAAATGAATTAGTGAAATGTTTTGAAAGAGAAGATGAAGAGATTAATTTTGGCCATAGTGAATTTTAAATAACAACTGGATGCAGTTATTTATGAAAAGCAGACCAAGATCATTTACTGGATGAAAGGTGATAGACCTTCCACAGAAAAACATATTTTTGAGTAATTTAAATATCTTTCCAAAACATACTAGTAAACTAGTGAGTTGTATTTTCACTACAGCCTGGATGTCACAATAGCAGACAAGAGGTCTTCCACACTCTAAAAATATTAAGCACAAGATATTGTTAAAATAAGCAAGTCAATGTAATCAGTACAAGGAAATAAATATATAACTTCTAGAACATTTATTTACACCCAGTTTGAATTATATTCAAGACTTTCACAAATTAATTCCTCCCAACATGCCCAGATATAGCCTACAATTCATTTAATATTATGCTTTAAATTTATACAAGATTACAGGTCTATAATGTATGCAACTCTTCTGTAAAAGACATCTTTCTCCTTTTAATTGCATTTTTCTCCATCTCCCTCCCACTTCCATACTTTAATGGAAGGCTGTTTATCTGTTGAAATACACTGAAAGTTTATATCTAAAATAAATATTCATAATGTAAGATTTTAATAAATTGCAACAGACATTTTTATAGTGCCATTAACAAAACAAGTTAATTTAATTAAAAAATAAGATGAAAGAACGTGAATTGACATAAGCTTGTTTCATACAGAGTGTCAGAATAGATTCAAGAGCCACCAGAGATCAAAAAAAGGGAGGGATAAAAACAGACAGGAATTTTGCTGGAGGGAATTACACTTGCTGGAATTGTAGTGAATAGGGAGAAACCAAAAATAATACTAAGAAAAGGTTCAGGAGCCTCTGTTGCAGAAACACTGTATAGATAAACTAGGGATTTATTTTTCTTTAAAGGAACATTGGCCTCCATATATTTGCAACCACCTGTAGTTTCTCAAATTATATGATTGGTTTAAACTCCAGATCATAAAAACTCAGAATCCTCCCATGGTTCATGGGTTTTCTAGTTTTCTTTTCCTTCTTTCTCACACAGAGAGCATCTGATTTTGCAGTTTGGAGTTGTGCCCTTGGCTCTCAGTAAATTAACATACGATCAATCCCATTTGCACCTGTGCAAACTGGTAGTCTCTAGCTAACTTTATGATTTTTTCTTTTTTAGTTGATTTTGCTAGATTTAGCTAAACCTTGAAAAGTCAAGTCCAAAACTACAGCAAAAACAAGCTGTCTAAATATTGTCATAGTATGTTTACTGAACATATTTAATTTTTGTCTATTTGCAGTTTCTGTAAACCAAACCAAATTTTTCATATAGGAACATCGCACATTAATAGTCCTTTCTTACCTTCACAGCCAAGTGCTGTGAACATTGATACTGACTTTCTCAAACACCCGATAGAGAACATTGAAAGAAATACTTAAGTAAGATTCACAAAGCCTTTTACCCTCTGACCTTGACTCCTTCACATATTTTCCTACAATCACTGATAAACTCCACACCTTTGTCATACAATTCTGTGAGACACCGGATTATTACATTATTGGGTTGGAACCAAATCAAGTGTATGTGTTTCCAGTGGGAAGGGTCAGGTGGAATCTCACGGAGGTGAGGGCAGACCATAACCCACATGGCAGCCCCTGCAGCCTCATAGGGCATCACCATTACAGCTGTCAGGCAAAAGGGCAGCCTGCCCATACCACACCCCTTGGAACTGCTAACTCAGCCTCTGATGGGCTACACCACCCCTTACTCCAGCCTGGAGCCACACAGTTGTCAATAGGCCAGAAGTCCTACCTGGAAGGGGTGACCACAGTGGGCCAGAGCATATGAAAACAGCAGCACGTTGTCTCTATTCTGCTCTTCTGACCTGCCACCTACTTTGGGAAAGCTGGACTTCCTCAGGACTCTGGTGGTAGCTATTATTTCCTCTTTTCTATTTTTCTCCTTTTCTTCTCTAAATTTAATACTATTTTTCTTTATTGTTTTTGTGGTATTTTGGGTAACCTAAAAGTGGTGGATTAGATTTTGCCAGGCTGTGTGGGTAAGCACGTGCTAAGTCAATCCTTTGTGGAATTGCTTTATTTTGGTTGTATGTTCCCCTTTTAAACTTTTGTCAGGATCTCTTATTTTCTCCCTTATTTTCAGTAGAAGTATCTGCTGAGAAAATGTGTGCAGCATCTTCTCTTTACATTATCTCAAGTTAAAAAAGAACTGCAGGCTCCTCAAAACATTCGGTCAGTGAATTTTTAGACTCTTGTACATCTTTAAAAGTAAAACTTCTGTTTAAGCTTGTGGCTCTAGGGTCTAACAACTTCCCAAATACATAAAAATATTACTCTGTAAACAAAACAATACTTTAATGCCAAAGCAATGCCTTAAAAAGACACTGGTATTTTTGTTTGAAATTAAAGACTAAGAGGTGATTTGCATATCCCAAGGCAAAGTTAAGGACCTTTAGCATTGATAAAACAAAAAGTTTACTGTAATCATAATCAACCATCAAGAAGATTAGAGCTGTTACAAACTGCACTCAAGTCTTTGTTTCCTGCATTTCTTGAAAATATTTCTTATATAAAAGATCTGCTTATCTCCCTTTAATTTTTCAACCAAATTGATTGTTAATCTTTGTACTCAGTCTCTAGTGTATGTTCTTCACACACTACAGTAATATCTATGCATTCATATCTAAGGTAATTTTATATAGACCTTATTTGGTTGCAGTATTGGCATCTCATAGAATTCTGAGAATGGGGTTAATTCCAAAAATTGAAGTAATGTAAAGCAAAGGTTTACACCTTCTCCGTAAGTTAGAATTCATAAGCCCTAAGTATGAGACCAATGGAACATATTTATTGCAGCAAATATAAAGTCATTGTTATTTTTTTCCTAGTGTAGGCACACAAATGCTTAATCCATTTACAGTGGTGCGCTTTGCAAACAAGCATCCTTTATGCTATGTCCATTTCTTAAAAATGGTCAACTACTAAAGTATTTGGATCCAAAAATAAATAATAAAAAAACTATGGAATTTCCAGAAGTTAAAAAAAAGTGTTTGTTTCATATTTTTCAGCTACTAAAACAACTTCCTGGCCAACCTAGTAGCTGCTTGTAAAATAAACAGAAGGAAAACCAATCATTGCAACTTGTTGCAAACATGAACCTGGTACAACTAACCTCCTCCTCCACAGCAGATGTTCTCAGATCTTTTCTGTTCAAACTGATTACAGTTTAACTGCTTGTCCTGTCTTCTCTTAAACTTACTTTCAGCTGTGACATAGTCTAAATGGCATTGCTTGAAATAATGCACAAGATTAAAGGGGAAACAAGTACATTTAAATAGTCAAGATAAAGCCAGATAGAGCTTAAGATCTGTGATTTATTAACAATAAAATATATTCTATTTCCTTGATTTTATTTTTTTTTTTCATATTGCAGCTATAGATCTAGTACAGTTATAATACTACAAATGGTCTGCAGAGTTTTTATGTACTTTTGTCCATGGACATTGAAGAAAATAGATTTTTGATCAAACCAGAAGTTGCAATGTGTCAACTCTGTAGGGATATACCTGAGGTTGCATATGAATATTGATGGGATATATAAGCTTCAAATGTTCGTTCTGACTAAAGCTACAGTCATTCAGTCAGAGAGCAGTTAAGAACAATAAATGGTGGTGTCTGTCACAGCCAGTGAATAATTAGCTTCAGACAGTTGAAGACATCTTCATAGTGAACACATAAAATGATTTCTAGCCTACCATATGTTTGTATCTAGTCTTTGGTTAGCAATTGCAAAATAATAACAATCTGAAGATGCTTATGTATAATTAGCAAGAATAAAAGGGTCAAATAATTTGCCAACTTGAACTATAAAGAAAGATTTGATGTATAAAAACATAGTCCTTTCACAGTAAAGATTTCACTGATAAAGTCAGGAAATAGACATTTTCTGAGGGGCCTGGCAACATAAAATTACTTCGGCTATTCCCTATGAGACTACTAGTACTTTTAGAAAGCAATAAAAATAGAATAAAATAACAAACAAAGGGTAAAACCTCACCCTAATAAATTGATTATTTTTCTGTCTCAGGATAATTTTACATAAGCAGAATCTATATATGCCAGACAAAGGATGTTCACATAGAATGACTTCGCAGCACGATGCATTGTAGGGCAATAGTTCTGTAATATTTGTATCTGTCGTGTTTGTAACTGCCTTACAATCAGATTTTCATCTATTTATCTCTCTCACCTTTGTAAATCTTTCAGTTCTTCTCCAGAAACTTACTCCACAGATGCCCCAGATGGACAAATGACAGCATATGCTGTGGCTCTCTGTGCTGCTGTCAGCCAGCAAGCATGTGTGTGCTGATAGACTGAACAGCTGGACACACAAAACTGGTAATTGCTGATCTCATGAAACTTGCTGGAATTTAATTATCTTCATGACCTTTAATTCTCTGTGAATTTGGCTCAAACTGATAAGTATATTGAAAACTTCATAAAGACCATGTGATTGCAGCACTGCCCTGTTTCTAAAATAAGAAATATTTCTGAATTGACCTCAACGAGATGACATAAGTTCAGAAAATTAAGGATCAAGGTCTGTTCAACATCTTTGTCAGCAACACAGACAATGGAATTGAGTGCACCCTTAGAAAGTTTGCTGATGGCACCAAACTGTGTGTTGCAGTCAACACACTGGAGGGAAGGGATGAAATCCAGAGAGACCCTGACAAGCTTGAGTGGTCGGTTGATGTGAACCTCAGGAAGATCAACAAAGTGAAGCACAAGGTCCTACATGTGGGTCATGGCAATCCCTGCCACATCTACAGGTTGGGTTGAGAAGCGACTGAGAACAGCCAGGCAGGGAAAGACTTGGAGGAGATGGCTGATGAAAAACTCAACATGGGCCAGCAGTGTGCATTCACAGCCCAGAAAGCCAAACCAAATCCTGTGTTGCACCAATATGAGTATTGCTAGCATGGAAGAGGTGATTCTCCCCTTCTCCTCTGCTCTTGTGAGACTCCACCTGGAGTGCCATGTACCATTCTGGTGTTCCCAACATAAAGGCATAGTACTGTTGGAGCAAGTCTAGAGGAGGGTTACAAAGCTGATAAGAGGACTAGAACTGGGGCTGTTCAGCCTCATGGCAACCTTCCAGTATTGAAGGGGTCTACAGGGAGCCAGAGAGGGATTCATCAGGAACTGTAGTGATAGGACAAAGAATAATAGGTACAAACTGAAAGATGGGAAATTTAGGTTAGCAATCAGGAAGATATTCTTTACCATGAGGGTGATGAGACAATGGAAGGTTGCCCAGGGAATCTGGGGACGCCCCAACCCCAGCAGTGTTCAAGGCCAGGTTGAATGGATCTCTGCAACCTGGTCTAGTGTAAAGTGTCCTTGCCCACAGCAGGGGGCTTGGGACTCGGTGACCTTTAAGGTCACTTCCAACCCTTACCATTCTATAAGGTCACAGCAGTTTTTGTGTCAGAAGACAGACACTAGCACTGACATTCAGGTGAGATGCAAGTAAAATTATTTTAGACTTCTTTGTTACTGTGGCTGAATAATCTGAAAATTGATTACCTAATTATAAAAAACAAACAAACAAACAAAACCCAAAAATAACCAAAAAACCTGTGGCAAAAAAAATGAGCCTTATACATAGAGAAGTACATGTGAAGGTATGTCAAAATGCAAATTCTTTCAGTATGAGATTAGAATTTACCATTAGTGACTGAAATACTTTAGTTTCAGGCTGACTTAGTCCATCACTGGGACTGCTGAAAGCCAACTGGTTGAGAAATAAAGCATAATTTGGAAATGTAAAAGGAGAAACAGAGAGCAGCAGATAGCTTGTCTTTGTTGAAATTTTTATAGCAAATAAAACTTTGTAAAGTCAAAAGTTCTATGGAATGTTCTATTAGTGGCTTGTAGTTTAAGGTGTGGAAAAACAAGTAAGAATATAAATACATGTAATTAACCAAAGCAAAATGCTACCTAACTCAACTAGCAAAAAAAAAAAAAAAAAGTCTGAATTGTGTACAAAACTATCTGTCAAATATACTGAATAATGGAGAAATCTGTAAAAATCAAAACTAGGAAAAAGTTATAATGAAAAATCTGGTTGTAGCTATTGAAAATGTAATGTAAGAATAAGTTTACCCATATATAAGTCTGAAAAGAAAGAAGATCATATTCACAGTCAAAATTATTAAAATATATAGTATTATGAAAGATAATATCTTTAAAAGGTGAAAATTAACACATGGCATTTTTATTGAAGGTAGCCTTGCTGAATCTTTTATACTAATTCTGAATCTACTACACCAAAGGCAATGGCCACCTTAAAGCCCTTTGGTTTCCCTCCTACTTTGACAGTATCTCTCATTCTCACTCTTCATGGCATACTCTGACACACATTTCGGTTCTCCAGATTCATAATTATGCTTCCCAAAAAAGTCAATGCAAGATGAATGTCTATCTCTTTTTCACCAGTCCACAGACTATTTATGAATAGGTTATGAAACCTACCTTTTCATGGCCTGTGTTGGTTTTGATCCCTTGAGAGAAAAGCAAGCTTGGTGGCCTGGAATCAGGGATGTAAAATGCAGCAAAAAATGCACTTTTCTGATCATTTAATGTGACTGAGAAAGAGGTGTCCTTTAACACTGTCTCATAAATATCAGTGTAAACTAGGATGGGACATATTTTTCAGTAGCAAATAAAGGAAATGTATGCTCCAGCTGAGACAACCACCATGCATTATTATGACTCAGTACTTCTCTTGCTGTCTCAAAGGAGTGGATAAATGCATAGGATATACAAAGGCATTCAGTGAGAGAATTTTAACCAAAACACTGCTCACACTGTTTAAATGTAGGTCCAAGAGGAAAAAAAGCCTTTTCTCATTAATTGATCATGTTCAAAGTTTCTCCCTGAAGAGCCTACATGATGACAAAGAAAATAATATATTACATAAAATAGGGCAAATGAATACTATAAGTCAGCTACAAACCAAACCAGCTCAAACACAACACACTAAGGAACGGAAACATTTTAAATACTTCTGTATTGTGAACACTAGCATGCGAAACACTGGAACGTAACTGTGAAATGTAGAAAGATTGAGCTCATATGCACGTGTTTCTTTCTTTTGTGTCTTACCAGAAGGCTGAAAAATGTTCATAATGAAGCTAACTTTAGGTCAGTATCAATATACCATGTGCCTATTTCATAAATTAAGGTTTATAAAAAGAAAAGGTGTAGCTAAAGCTGAAAAACAGCAAACTGCATTTTTACTTCTATGAAAATCTTAGAAGATGTACATATTTAGTAGAAGTCATTGAAGAGAGCTATGCAATCTATATTTCAATCTAGCAAGAAAATAGGAAGTAAATGAGAAAAATGAATCTAGCAAACACAGATACAAAAACAAAGAAATGAAATTAGTACTGGATTCATATTAAATACCTACTTTAATACTCTGGAAGGCTATCCCTCCTACATATAAGAAAATACAAACAAATTCAATGAAAACAAATCCATAGTTGTTTAAATTTTCTACATTTTTAGCTTTGAACTATTTTTTTTTTTTCCTCGGGTACAGGGAAAGTCTAACAATTTTTTTGTACGTTAGCTAAATCTGTAATGGAGATTCTAAATATACACTATTGGTGTTTGTTTTAATCCGAAGTTGGAAAGGATTATGTACCATCTATCCACAGTAAGAACTAACTACAACCAAGAAGTACAGAATACATTTTCTCTGTATTTCAACATTTTAAAGCCTATACAGAGACCAGATAGCTTTGTTTCCTTGTATTCCATCTCAGATCTGGAAGAGTCAAAATGACTAAGTTCCCTTTGGCTGTCTTCATGAAGAATCATTTCTTGTAACTTTATATTGATGAGCTAATTCAACTTAATGATGTTTTTATCAGATGTCTAAGAGGTGTAGGGAAGCAGATCAGTTGTCTGGGTCATTTGTGTAAGAAGCACCTTAAAGTACAGAACTGTTAATACTCAAGGACAAAATAAAATATTCATAATTTCAAAGATAGATCCAAATTAAACAGCCTTTTTATTTTGTTGTGTGTCACATAACAAAATAATAAGAACCAAACTTTAAGAGGAAGTTGAAAACACTATAGAAATTCTTTCTTTTGCTAAATTTTCTTTCATGATGAATTTTTCACATATGAATGGACCCCTGTACTTAAACTCCTTAGGAAGAAAATAATAAGGAGTTTATATTCAAGATGAAAAGATAAAGATGTCATGCAAATTTGCATGAAGTCAGGTCCTGAAATTTTTCTATAATGTTGATATCATCACAAGAAGATACAAACCTCAAGCTTTACCTCCTAAGTGCCTCTCCTATATAGCTTATCCCTTTCAGATGTTTCTATGACTTTCATTCTTTCTGTAGTTCATAATCGATTATATTAAGTGCATGGAACAAACATATTATTCTAATTGGGCAGACAATGATGATAACAAAATAATTCTATCTCCCTTTATTTATATAATAGGCAAATAACACTAATTACATTAGAAGTGGTATTAATGTTTTGAAGTGCATTAAGGAAAACAATATAAGGTTCCTCATTAGTATAATAATAATCTACATAGCTATATACCTTCATTTACTTTTGCTACTCTGTTGACTTAGAAAAATTAAACTACAAAAAGATCACCATCAATCCATTGGAAAATTCAAGAGCTCTATCTAAAATATAAGTCAGAAGACCCTGCGTTATATCCCATTCTCAGGAAAAATTAAAAGCAAAGCAGAAGTCCTATTTAATGCCAAGACAATTCAAGAAGACGATCATTCAATTTTCTGAGTCAGGATGTCTAAGCAGCATGACACCTTTCCATTATGAAAGAGCCATTTCCAGTACTTTTAGGCCTCTAACCAGGATAATCTCTTACCTTTATCTTCATGCCTGTGGAAAACAACATTGCAGTGACTTGTTATCAGAAAGCCACAATTTGGAGAAAGTACATCAGAAAAGATAGACAGGTGCTACATCTTAGAGATTACCAATTAGTTCTGGTTGGTTTTTTTACATTAGTAATTTTAACTGTGGTGGAAAATTCAAACAAAATGTATGCAGATTGGAATAATTTAAATTTGAAATATTATGGCCATTTCAACCTATTTATTTAATGAATATTTTAGCCTCACAAAATCAACATGTATTAAAAATGTTATGAACTAAAGACAATTCAGGTGGCCAAATAACATTAATATGCTATAATGATGCAATATCCATTTTTCTTTTTCCATTATAGAAACAAAGTATCACATATAGCTGTTAATATTTCTTACACATCAAACACAAGATTCAAAATTTTCATTCTAAGCACATTGCACAAATACAGTGTGAATCACATTATTTAGTTACACAAAAATAAATAAAATTCAGTATTGCATTCTATTTGGGAAGTAGAAGTTAACTTAATCTGTCTCTACATAAGATTAGCTGGAATCTGTAGAGTGTAGTTCATGGTGCACTATATGGGCATCACAGCCACTCATGCTCAGGGTTAACAGGTTTAAACCTGCCTTTTATTCACATTCATTAGCTTCTGTTCGCTCCTGTGGTAACTGCTTTTCATGAAGGCACATTTGAATGTAGGCTGCAGTCCGAACAAGCCTGTAGTGCTGGTTGTTGTTTCTTTCATTTGTTTGGTTTTTGCACAATGCTGCATAGACAGTATTCTAAGCTACATGCTTTAATTAAAAACAAAACAAACAAACAAACCAAAACCAACCAACCAACCAACCAACCAACCAAAACCCTCCAAGTTCCATAAGTCTTGGTGATCTGGATGTCCCAAAGCTAAACTAATAAAATAATCAGAAATCCTCTTTCCTTATTTTTTAATATATCATCAATTAAACTATTTCATGATTATCTGAAACTTTTCTTATAATTACAAGGCTGGTCATTAAGGACATGTATTATGTTTTGCATAAAAACATTAATGAGATAAAAATCTTAATTGAGCAGGAGCATTATACTATTATAATACCAGACTTACATATGGTTGTTATCCTAGAAGCATAGAATATGCTGAGCTGGAAAAGACCCATCAGGATCATTGAGTCCAACTCCTGGCCCTTCACAGAACACCCCAAGAATCATACCATGTGTCTGAGAGTATCATCCAAACCCTTCTTGAGCTCTGTCAGGTTTGGTGCTGTGACTATTTCCCTGGGGAGCCTGTTCCAGTGCGCAACCACTCTCAGGGTTAAAAACTTTTTCCTTATCTCCAAAATAAACCTCCCCTGACTTGGCTTCATGCCATTTCCTTGAGTCCTGTCCCTGGTTACAAGAGTGAAGAGATCAGTACTTCCCCCTCTGCTTTCTCTCCTGTTGATGCTGAAGACCTCAGTCTCCCTTTCTCCAGGCTGAACAGACCAAGTTCCCTCAGCTGCTCCTCATACGGCTTCCCCTTAAGGCCCTTATTCATCCTTGTTGCCCTCTTTTGGATGCTTTCTAACAGCTTAATATATTTTTCATATGGTAAAAATGAAATCGGCTGGTGATGCTGTGCCTGATGCCCTCAGGACACGATTGGCCCTCCTGGCTGTCAGAGCACTGCTGACTAATGTCCAACTTGATGTTGACCAGGACCCCAGGTCTCTTTCTGCATCACTGCCCTCCAGCTTCTCATTTTGTAAATGCAGAATCTGGCTCTTGCCCTTGTTAAATTTCATACAATTTGGAATTGTGAATCCCTTTAATTTGTTGAGGTCTTTGTGCAGGGCCTCTCAGCCCTCCCAGTTTAGTGTCATTGGCAAACTTACTTAGCATTCTTTCATATCCTGTGTACAAATCATTAATGAAGGTGCTGAAGAGTTAAACAGAAAATTTAAAAATTCTAAAAAATTTCTTAAATAATAATAAAAATAGA
>VXAU01005772.1:555-27321 GCA_013399695.1 Formicarius rufipectus | reverse complement strand
AAAAAAACAAAAAAAACCCAACAAAAACAAAACAACAAAACCCAACAAACAAACAAAAACAAAACAAACAAACAAACAAACAAACAAAAAAGGAAAAGGCAAAAATCTGTTTTGATGGTCTTCAAAATGAAAAAAACAGAAATAGGAAATGTAAACTTAATAACTTCCACCAAGCTAGGAGCATAACTTTTTTTTTTTTCCCCAGATATATTTTCTATGATAATAAATTATAGTTTAATGCATGATTTATTCATTATTAGGTTTGTCCATATGTGACTGTGCACAGAGATTTGAGCAGGTGCAGTTTGGAGGAGTAGGATTTCTAGTCTCAGAATCAGTAGGTGTGCTGACAGAAAGTCAGACAAGTGCAAAACTGTCATCAGTTATATTATCTGTGGTTCCAGAACTAGCATGGTTATTGCCAGCTTCAGAGTTATCTCGTCTACTGTACGCTGTGGACATGTCCTTGGAAGTCTAGGTATGTCAGTTAAGTTTTTAAACTTAAGTCTCACAGTAGCTGCTGCTTTTCTGGTCCTGAGGCACAAATTCAAAACCCACATGAAAATCTCAGCTTGCATATTAAAAATGTTGCCTGTAATTCCTCAAGCCATGGAAAAAAAGCTTCAAAATTTCATTGAAAATATATCCTAAAGGATAAGAAAGCTAAGTGAAATGCCAACTCCCAAATATATTTTTTGTCCTTTTTTGCAATGTAATGCTTCATGATTGTAAATTGTTGAGATGTTTTTCTGATTTGGGCACTAAAAAAAATCCTAAATCAAAAGAGAGAAAAAAAAACCCAGTCAGGATAGAAGTAACGCAGTGGATATGCTTACTTCACATAGGACATATCCATAGGAAAATACATAATTTTGGGGGAACCTGCAGCTTACAAAGGAAGACGTATCTTCATTGCACCAAATATAGCTACTCGTGTGCCTTTTTTACACCCTACCTTTTAGAAAGCCAATAGTAAACCTAAATGACCCTATTTCCTGAGCATAGGTTCTACATTTCTGCAAACTATTTTTGGCATCCACTACACCTATTATATCTTGTACCATAACTTTATATTCTGAACTTTTAATATAAATTTCATTAAATCAACATTTGTTTTAGCATATAATTATGCTAAAGATGCATCATGAAAGCAGTAAGTAACAATGGATTTAGCAGTAAAATGTTTTACTGTGAGCTTTCTCAGACTATTTAATGCTCTTGATTTTTCTAAATTCATTGGAAGCTATGCTTATCACTTTGTATGATGCTCTTAGCACTTAGCAGGAATGGTAATGTGGCAAACATGTTTTTCTGACTGATTATATGGTGTTATATCCATAATCCAACACAAGTACTTTCAAGGTTGGACTTTGTAAACTCAAAACAAAAACACGATTGTCATCAAATAGTCAGCATCAAGGAGTGTGAAATTTAAAAAGAAATTGTATGGGAAACTTCCAACCCCACTGCCTGAGCTGTTCTATACTATTAATTTGATATCTGGTAAGTGCCCATTAATACAAGAAATTGTCATGGGGGGAAAAAGGACATTAAAAACATGACACTGATAAATTCAATTTAGTGAGCAGACCAAATGAGACAGGCAGTGTCAGGAAAAATTTACTCTCGTGCCCACACACACAATTAACTGCGACCTGCCCCAGTTACTGTTGCTGTAACCAGAATAGTTCAACCATAGGAATACAACATTCACTCAGGATAGTCTCAATGTCTGGTTCAGGGCAGCATCTCAGCACCAACATGCAACTTTTCAGTTTGTGGCTTTCTACTTCTTGAAGGCACTGGATGTCCATGTAACAACACTTTCCTCAGTCATTGCTACTAGTGGGGTTAAATAGCAAGATTATATACAATTAAATCATTATCACAATGTACCTTTCCATCAGTTTCAGGTATTGTTCTGTTAGTTCTTGGCCTATATGAACGTTCATCATACTCTCTTTTTGTTTTTGTTATCTTTTCATTCAGATATCATTTTGTTCAATTACTCAGCTTTTGATCAAAGCAAGACCATGATACCCTCATGTCAGAAAAAAAGAAACCTGTTTTTAGTGCACTCATTTATAATTAAATTAAGAAATTTCCTGAAGAATTATTGTGCATATTTTCTCTCTTTTTTTGGGAAGAAAACAAATAGCCTTACTTAATAGACCATATGTTCAGGTGAAGTAAATCTTGGTAGCATAACTGACTCTAAATATGCCTAGTTCCAGGGGCAGACATACTTTTATTTCTCAGTTGATTTTTTTTTTCCCATCCCACCACTTCTCCTTCATTTCATATTAGTTTGGCATGCAACACTCATGAAACATTAATTGTGATGTGATGTGAAGTTAAACACTGTTAGAACAACCTGTTCAGAATCACTTAGTTGCTCTATCTGTCATTTTGCCTCTTGGGTCTCCTAATTTACCCGACAGTCATAGCAACAGTTGATTTCCTCTGATATGCAAAAAATCTTTACAGTAATTTTTAAGAGCTTTCTTATAATTTTCTGTTTGCATAAGCAATTTATACCTAGCAGACACTGTCATATTCTGACCTATTCAAATAACATTGAGAAACTAAATAACGGAGGTTGGGAGAAATAAATATTAGGAAACCTTCCGCTAAGGAGAGGGTCAGCTACCTAGGGGGTAGCTGAGGGGTTCTCTTAAAAGAAAGACAAGGAGACAGATGACGGTGAAAAAGGGGTAAGCCTTTATTCTCCCTCAGCAAACCCTTTTACAGGGTTGCCAAGGAAGGTACTGGAAAAGGGGTGTGGTTAAGCATATAAGGAAAAAACAGGGAGGAACATTACAATTAGGGGTGGATATCATTCCATAACAGGAAGAACTAGGGAGGAACATAGGAATATGAATAATAAACACTGCGGGAGATTTTAACCAATCAAAAACAGGGTACGTGACAGTACTTCACAAGAATAATGGAAGTAATAACTACAGACCATAAAATACAATTAGAACAATTCTTTGTAAACTGGTAAAACACATATAACAATAACATAACAGTTTAAGTAGAAAAAACAGTTCACATATAAATTGTATTATAAGTCCATATCTTAAAATACGTCAGTCCAATTTCTCTGAGCAGGAACGGTAAAAGGTTTGTATTCTTCTTCCTCGTTGTAGCAGTGCATGCTCCTCCAACGCTGGTATTCTTCGGGAGTAAGTGCTGGAGGAGCAGTCTCCAACTCTCCACTCCCAACAACTAAAGTTGCACTTTATTTATTTATTTCTTGGGCCAGAAGCTGCTCTGACTGAAAATGTGTTTCTGACAAACAATATGGCTTTAACCTCCACTTTCAAGATTTTAATGTGTAGAAGTACTTGGGAATACTGATGAATGAAAAACAGGACATGAGTCGACAATATGTGCTTGCAGTCCAGATAGCCAATCATAACCTGGGTTGGATGAAAAGAGGTGTGGCTAGCAGATTCAGGGACATGATTCTGCCCCTTTTCCCCCCACTGCATCCAGATCTGGGGTCGTCAGCACAGGGAAGATATGAACCTAGTAGAGCGGGTCCAGAAGAGGACCACAAAAATCTTGGAGGGATTGAACACACCTCTGCCTTTGGGAAAAACTGAGGAATTTGGAATTGTTCAGCCTGGAGAAGAGAAGATTATGAGGAAGCCTTATTGTAGATTTTCAGTGCTTAAAGGGTGACTATGAGAAATCTTGGGACAAGCTTTTTTAGCAGTCTGTTGCAGTAGGGCAAAGGTTAATGGTTTCAAACTGAAAGATTATCAATTTAGATTACATATAAGAAATAAGTTTTTTACATTGAGGATGATGAAACTCCCAGAGGGGTCATTGATGCCCCATCCCTGGAAATATTCTAGATCATGCTGGACAGGACTCTGAACAACCTGATCTAGTTGCAGATGTTCCAGTTCTTTGCAGAGAGTTGGACTAGATGACTTTTAAAGATCTATTTCAATATGAACCAGTTTATGATTTTATGGTTTTCAGAAAAAAAAAAATCACATTTTTATGTCATCACTTTGTGTATAGGGTACCATAATATAACTAAGCAATTCTTTGGGATTTTCTTGTGTTTTTTATGCTTTTTAAAAATGCATTGCATTAAAGTACATAGAACTATGTACCTTTATATTATGTGCATTTATATAAAGACAAAACTTAAGTTGAGTAGTATAAGACCTTTGCCTTTGCACTTTTCATGACCAGAGTGACGCTCCATATGGTGACCCTTTCCCATATTCAAAAGAGCTCGCATAAATTTTCAGTAAACATGATTCCCACTCAGTGTGTTTCCAGAAAAGAGGAGCTTTACAATGTATTTTAAAGATATTTATTTTGGAGAAAATAACCAAATATCAGATTGGCAGTCACCAACATGAAAAAGCATGAATGGGATGTAAATTTTGCATTTCCCAATGAGCATATAATATTTTTCATTTATGGATTAAAATAAGCCATTGCAGAATTACTTTATATGCTTCTTGAAAACAAGAGAACATTTCATAGTTAATAATTAATATTTTTAGTTTATAAATTTTTTTCTTTTTGTCCTTAAGCCACTTCTCTTACTGGTCTTTGTGTTATTTCTAATGTGGCAAGAATTTCTCATTTTTATGTTTACAGTGCCAGGCAACTATGTTATCTTTGACAGTATGAGTGAGGGTTGATTGTTCCTAACTACCTCATCTTTACAATTTTAAAAACTGATCTGGAACTATCCTGTTCTTCTGAAGACTCTTTAAAATATTCTGATTATTAGTAGGCAAATCTTAAACCTTCTTTTGAAAATCAGGCTTTTTCAGAGATACCTCAAAAATAGGCTTCCAGAAACAAACAAACCTCAAACCACTTCTCATTTTTGAAAAAGTTGGCTCCAAGTCATGGGAAATAATATTAAAAGAAGCTATTCATACACAGTCTATAAAATCAATATGTAAAAAGTGAAAAATCTTGTACTGGTCAGTAATTAAAAAAATTTAATATGTGAAACAGTTAAACTTCCTTTCTGTATCCTGCAGTGTGTGATGGTTTCTTATCTTTATCTGAAGACCATTTGATGCATGTTATTTTGTACTTGGACTTTGAGAAAAGAAGGGGTTGAATGCAAGAGATGGTAATCTGGCAAAGAATAGACATACTTCTGATGCATTGAACATGACTCATACTATGCATCTATCTTAGAAAGTAAGACGTAAATGTAAAAGTTCACAAGTGACAATATTTCTTTTAATATATGTATATGAACATTCCTTAGCAGTCCAACATCCTATTATTTTTACAGTTATTATGTAAAGGGAAATGCTCTGTTCACGAAAGAATTATGTCCTAGTCCAATCTTGAATTTAGTCTGCTTTTTTTTTTTTTTTTGTATGTGTGCACTTAAATGGAATTGGCATTCTAAAATGTGGCTTAGTCACACTGTAACTACTCTGATATACAAAGATAGTAGGTAAACCCAACAGGAAAGTCAGCTAATTAGGCATTATACAGCATTGCTTGTAAACTAAGAAGAAATATTATTTATAACCCAAAAAAGATGACATTTCAAAAATTTATGTCTATTGGGAATGAAGCTCCAGGGAACTAAATTTTACAGTATTTGAATATAACTAATACAGAGTTCTTTGTGGTGTCACCATTGTATATGTTGTAGCTTTTCCACTGTTCATATCTATTTCATAAGTGTTTCAAAACCAGGCACTGAGAAACCTCTCATTAGGTGCAAAAAATGTAATCAAGACTTTGGTATGGAAAGAAGACACAAATATGAACACTGCTGCTCCTAGTTATTTTATTTTTTTTTAGGAGCATAGAAACGTTGACATACTGTTCAGGTATTATCAGTATGTGACCTTGCAAAAACAAAGAAAACCACAAGAAAGGATGTTGGTGTCAAGAGATACATCCTGCTACCAACATTTTATGTTTCTCTTCTGCAAAGCCAGCAGAACAAACTGTTGCTTGGTCATTTTATTATCCTGAGGTAAAAGGGAGACAATTGTAATGCCACCTTCCTGACCTCTCAGGATTGTAAGAAATCATTTTTCCTTATTGAACTCAACTGCCCTTTCCAGCTACCAAGAGAGATGATTAGGACAATGTTTCTCAGAGAGAATTCTAGCTCTTGAGTCTGCTCAAATAATCTGGCAAAAGGTAAAACCAAAATTAGAAGATGAAGAAGAGTTTATTAGGATAGCCCTGAAGTTTTAGACAATTACTTAGGTCCACTAAAACTTCAGAAAATCGTATGTTCCAGGTGTGATCCATGCCAACCTGCTTCTCTTCCAGTTCTCCTCAGTAGCTCTAAAGCTCTCCTCTTATTTTAATTCTATATGTGTCCATTTTGTAAGCTTCTAGGTAAGCAAGTAATACAGGGACAATAATTTGACATTAAATACCAAAACTGAATTTTGTAAACACCTCTATTAGTGCTGACATTAAATTTTAATTAGCAGGCAAAGTTAGCTCTTGAAAACAAACCAGAATGCTTTATCTATCAGGTAGACTCATCTTGTTCCAAGTACATACTGATAACAAGAACAAATGCATTCATTATTGCTGACACAAGGGAAACTTCATTATCATGTTTTATTCTAATTCCCTCCCTGTTCCTTTTATATTATTAAAACACATACAATTCAAGGCATAGGAATGACTTTACATCTTTATAACAATGTGTCTTTTAAGACAGTAGTCTGTAAGTTTCTTTGACTTTCAGTAAAAGGATGGACATTTTATAACATCTAACTTTCTTCATTTTGGATCATAGTCCCACAGAATCAAGCACAACAAGAATTGTCCAGCCTAGGGTGTAAGATATATTTCTTTTTTTTTTTCTTTTTTTTTTTTCAGAAAGTAAAAAGTGACCCAAGGATACAGATGCCCTAAACACAGAGCACTAAGTATGCCCACATATGTTAGCAGAATCACAAATCCACAGAATTTAAGGGTTGGAAGGAATCTCTAGAGATCTTTCAGCCCAAGACCCTTCTCAAAGCAGGGCCAACTACAGCAAGTTTCTCAGGACTCTGTCCAATGAAATCTCAGTAACTTCACATTTGGAGACTCCACAAACTCTCTGGTTCCCTGTGCTACTGTTTGACCACCTTCAAAGAGGGGGAAAGTTTTTCATTATTTCTAATTGGAATTTTCCATGCTGCAACTCATCTGTTTACTTCAACCCAATTCTTTAAACATGTCTGTTAAAAGCTTGTGGATGAGGTGTCTCTGCACAGGGACACAATACAGTGGTGGTGTCCTGGTTCCAAGCAGGACAGCTTTCATTTTTGCAGTAGACAGGAGGGGAATGTAGGTTATTTTTTACCACCTCACATCATTGCCAGGGATGGAGGGGGAAAGGGACTCTCTTCTGGAAAGAAGGGGTTCCAGTCCAGTCAAGAAAATGTGGAGGAGGAAATGGTCCTGTACTGTCTGTTGTCAGGGAGTCTCTGTGTGAATTGTTTCTTGTACCCTCTGTTATTATCATTGTTGCTGTTACTGTTTGTTGTCTTATTTCATTGCTGTTTCCAGTAAATTTTTCTTAACTCATAATATTTGCATTTTTTGCCTCCAATTCTCCTCTTCATCCTGATGCAGGAAGGAGGAGGAGGGGAAAGTGGTGGAGTGAGAGAGTAGGGTGCAGTTTGGAGGATGTCACTGCGGGCACTGAACTGGGGAGTACCATTCCTAAACTACAACAGATGGCATAATACTCAGTGCAGAAACTCAGTGGTAGGATGGATAGCTTGGTTTGGTTTTGTTTGTTTTTGGTTTTTGTTGTCGTTGTGTTTTTGTTGTTGTTTGTTTGTTTGTTTGTTTGTTTTTTAATGAATTGCACTTTAGTTTGTCTTCTAAGTTCTTGAGGGTTGGTCCATATTACTGTGAAGCTTTTTTCACATATATACAGAAAAATGTTTTCACTGATTTTAAATAGTTTATAAGTACAGTAAAATATTTAATTGATCTTTTACTGAGTACAGGTGATGCTGCTGTATTTGCAATGTCTAATCATAGGCAGATGAGAGCCAGGAAATAATGTAAAATGTGAATAACAAGCAAAAGCCATTATCCTTTATAAGAAAAACCGAGAGATTTCCTAGCATGACTAAATATACTCAAGCACTGTACTCATTCAATGTATTTATGTAAATAAATATTTATCTACTATCATATTTCCATTGCCAATCAAAACAAGAAAAAATAGACATAAAAGCAATGATTCATAAATATGGTTCTTTTTTAAATGTAGTAATTTTTCAGAAAGGAATTGCATTTCATATTGTTAAAGAGAACTTAAGGACTATGATCTACTAATTAGGCTAGAGTGACAATTTGTCACTTATATTGATACTCTGAACTCATAAAAATCACTTACAGTCTCCACTAACAATTCATAACTGCTCTACAAAGGTTTTGTAAACTTTAATTCATATTTGTAAAGCAGTTTTCATGCCTCTGCAAGAGAAATCGCTGTAATCATTGTAAACGTGAAAAATATTTTTAGCTAAAGTACACATATTTTCACCAGACATACCTTCATAAAAACTAAGTTTAATGAAATGAATACTAGCCACTGACATTTAATAAATCAGAAACCGTACATGAATATTTAGTGACAAAAATGGACTAGCAAAGAGAAATCTCTGAAGCTGTTGATCTATTGCTCTGTAGAGATATCCAACCAAGTTTAAAATCAACAAATAATCAACATGATAAAATATGTTAAATGATCCTTCTCTTTGGGGGAAGAAAAGAAATAGAATTGATTTGGTATTTTCCAGTACATCTATTTTAATATACTCACATATTTTGCAATCATATTAACTAAAGTTGAAAGTAAAAGTATAACTGCACTTGAGCAAAATATGTGAGGCAAGATGACTTTCAAGTCATTAGCATAAAATCAGTCAGTTAAATAAAAGGAATTCAGATAATTCAATATTATTCTTTTTATTCCTTTTTAACCTTGTTAGTTTTTCTAAAGCTAACATACACTGAACTTTCTCATATGAGATACTCAATTTCAGAAGACCCTAAGATTTTCTTTTGACAGTCAGTATAAATCAAACTGCCATCAGCAAAACCTAAATAAGCTCAGGAATATTAAGGGCATTATCAGATGTCAAGCATTCTATACTTAATTGAGCTCAAATCCTTTATAAAATTTAGACCAACAATGTGTCCCAAACAGTAAAATACATCCCAATGTTTAATTATTCCTAGATTTAAGTAGTGAAGTCCGCTATATATGGAAAAAAAAAAAATCAAGAAGTTGACCAGTGTTACCTCAAATCCCCCTTAGAGGATTGAGGGGCTTTTTTCTGGGTTTTTTTGTGTGTTTTGTTTGTTTGTTTGTTTGTTTGTTTGTTTGTTTGTTTGTTTGTTGGGGGTTTTTTGTGGTTTTTTTGGGGGGGGGGATTTTTTGTGGGTTTTGTTTGTTTGTTTTTTTCTTTTAACATGGTCTTTAACTCAAGCTTAAATAGTGTTTCAGACTCTGTCTTTTATTTGAAATCCCAAAAGAACCCCTGCCTGCTGTTTAAGACACTGCAGAATTGTATTTTCAAAGATTTCTCTAAATGACAACCTTGTTGCAGAGTTAGTGACTCATCCTTATAAAAGAAAAGAAAAGCAACTTCTGCCACAGAAAAGCAATGTTATGATGGTGAGGAGTAGACAGGCTGTGATACTTCTATGGAAAGGGTAAAAGAAAGAATGCTTGTTTTGTAGCACCAGGCATAAGCATGTTTTGTCTCAAACATTCTGATTGTTGTGACAGGAAAGCTGTGTTTGGAAGAGAAGGTCCCACAGAGGTGATTGCCTTTTCTGCCTTGAGACTGGTGCTCAGTTGCCATCGCCCCCACCCCACCTGTCTTGACTGATTTTCTGAAGGACTCAAAAAGTCTGGCTGTGCTTATGTGAACAAAATGGTGTAACAAATCTATTTTACCAGGTTAACAATAAAAGGAAGTGTATTGGTCCTGCCCACACTCTTTTTCCTTTTTATTGTCTCACTACCCCAGCTTTGGACCATCCATGTAGCAGGACTAACACACATCTAGCTACTGGTGATCTTCTTTCTTCACTTTCTCTTTTTTTTTTTTTTTTTTTTACTGTTATTTCTCTCCTCCTTTGCTTTGTCTGGGCAAAATGCAGCTGTCATATTCTACCCCATACGCTATACTGAGATTTGTTTTGAGGATTACAGGCCTGTTGAAATGTGTTTTAAAAATTAAGGGCTTGTTAGTCAGCACTTTTGACACTAAATAGAGTGCTCGCTGCCAAAGCTAAGGCAATTGTTCAATAAAGCATGAGTTCCTGATGCCTGTTGGTTGATCAGCCTGATGAGGATTTATACCGAACATTGCGCCCCACATTGGTGATTCATGACATGGTTGAAAGTGAACATCATTGGCCAAGGAAAGAGAATTGCTTTTTACGCCTTTCTTTCTGTAATTGAGTTTGGGCTTGTAATATCATCTAACTACTTCTGACAACCGGCCAAAATAGAGATGACAAGGTCTTATAATAAATTGCTACAGATCATCCTTCATCTACTCAGTTCAGTGCCACAGCAACTTTTAGCATGTAGAATACACACCTCTTATCTTTAAATTTCCCTAAACTGATTGTTTCCATAAATAAATAAATAAGACAATGAAAAGACAAGAAATAAAACACAGCTGCTTCAAAGCACAAATAGATATGGAATTGAAAGCTACATATATACCACTGCCTATAACCCTTAATATTGTCTCTGTGTATTAAAATGCACAAAACACATAGGAATCCTATTATTCACCTACAACAGAAGAGAGTTATTCATGTTACATATGCCACAGACTGTTCTTCTTGCTTCATTTGGGATAGAGCTAATTTTCTTCACCATGGTTGGTGCCAGGCTATGTTTTGTATTTGTGCTGAGCATAGGGTAGATAATGTAGAGATGTTTTTGTTATTGCTGAGCAGGGCTTACACAGACCCAAGGTTGGGAGGAAACAATGCTGAGTCAGGTGACCCCAACTGACCAAAGGAATGTTACAGACAATATGACATCATACTCACTATATAAAGTTGAGGAGAAGAAGGAGGAAGGGAGGATATTTGGAGTGAGAGTGTTTGTCCTCCCAAGTAATCATTACACCTGATGGGGCCCTGCTTTCCTGAGAATGCCTGAGAACCTACCTCACAACGGGAAGTGGTGAACCAATTCTTTGTTTTGCTTTGCTTGTGTGCAAAAGGCCTCTGCTTTCCATATTAAACTTTATCTCAACCCATGGGTTTCATTGCTTTTATCCTTCCAATTCTTTCTCCAATCCTACTGGTGGGGAAGTGAGAAGGTGGTTTGCTTGCCAGCTGGGGTAAAACCATGACAGCTACCCAAATAAAATGAGTCTTAGGTGGAGAATTGTGTTTGGAATTACACCCAGTCTGTTACAGAATCTCCAGATGCAACACTTAGCAGTAAATATCTCAAAATTCTCTCAGTCGGGGTCCAGTCCAAAGCAGGGGTGATTGTTCCATTTGCTCTCTTTGTTGTTCACTGATAAAGGAAATGCATCCATAGTCATCCCTGAGTTTGATACTGTTATTCATCCACTTCTACTACATCTACAGGAAACTACAAAGATGAGAATAAACACCTTCCTGTGATTTGGATTGCTCCCCTCAGTCTGGCTAAATTTTGCATTAAGCAAAAATGATTCTTTCAATCCAGCACTCTTATTTAAAGGAGCTTTTTTTACATTTTTTATCATAATTCCTGAAGCTGAAATATTTTCCTTATGCCTTTGTATTGTACTAGAAATCAGTCTTAGTTGCAGCTTATCTCGTCATGTCTATGTTGCACTTGAAGGTTTTTTTATTTAGCATACTCACTCGTACACAGAGTTGCACCTTCAAGATGCTGGAAAAATGGGTTGGAGCAAAGGACATATGCTATAGTTCTGAATTTAAAGATCACAATCACCAAAGATACCTGTTGCTAGTTAGTCTTCTTGAAATCTTGTGTAGCTCAATTATTGTAATAGAAATAAACTTTTCTATTTATAACTTCTAAAATAAATATGACAGTTATGAAAAATGTAAGAGAATGTGAGCTATCCTATCAGCTATGGACTCTAAAAAACCATGACTAGTGAGTTTTATCATCCTTCATGCTTCTCAGCTTCTATTCACAGCCAGTTGTTATGGCCTTTTTTCCCCCTCAAATCTTCTTATTCTCTCCTATGTATTCCCTAAGTGTTTAATAACTGTCTCAGTTTAAAAGAAAACTAAGATGTCTGTCCGGACTAGGAAAGGGGCTGCTTCCCAAAACCCATTACAATCTTTGAAGTTAAGAGACTTTAATCAGAAAATGTAGAGAAAATGATAACAGTTCTTAACTACCAATATATATAACTAAAAGCAGAATAGAACAAATAGCACCACTGTAACCAAAACTTTCAAAATAATGAAGTTCTATCTCTGCTCTTTAAGTGAAGTTATATTTATGTACAGAGGGAGTGATGCCAGATCTTGAGAGGCAGCAGTCTCAAAAGTCACTCCCAGGCTGGTTCTGAAAAAAAACTCAGGTGGGAGAATGGCAGTCACGGGGGACATGCTGAAACCTTTGCCATGGGCAGTGTTGAAACTCTCTTCTCATTCTTTGTCCAAAAAGTGTTGGAGAGCTTAGAAACTCCCTGCAAATGACATCGGTCCTCCAGGAGTCTGTAGCAAGTCCAGGTACTGGTGACTGCTCTCTCCCTCTCCGAAGAAAACAAGCTGGGGCACATGGAGCTGGGGAGAGTCACCAAGGGAGAGCCCTCCAAAGTGCTTGCACCAATGCAGGAAACAGTGGCTTGCACCCACAGAGCAGCTGAAGCATGTTCATGCATTAAAAAAGAAAACTGGAAAAGCCTCTCTCTCCCCTTATCCCATCTCCCCAACCACTGAGTTTGAATTCAGAACTTTTGTTAGCTGGCTCTAAGAGCACTGTAGTGGGGCCAGGGCTATAGCTCCCAAACTTCCTTGTTGGTAAGGGAGAGAAAAAATATTCCATGAAAAATTTTGAAACTATAACAATAACTCAAACAAAAAAGCAACAGCTTTCACAGACAAATGAAAGATATTTTCTGTGTCACAGAATCACAAAATATGTTGAGTTGGAAGGGATGCAGAGGGATCATTGAGTCCAGCTCCTGGCCTTGCACAGGACCTTCCCCAAGAGTCACAGCACGCCCTGAGAATATTGTCCAAATACTTCTTGAACTCTGTCAGGCTTGGTGCTGTGACCATTTCCCTGGAGAGCCTGGTCCAGTGCCCAACAGCCTGATCCAGTGCTGAATATGTCTGTTGATTTACTGTATAAACTGCAGCATGATGTGTACCTTTCAACTGAAACTTTTAATTTACTCTCACCTGTATTTTGGGCATATTTTTAATGAATCACAATGAGTGGGGCTGGAGAAGGGCAATTAAACCACTGAGAAGGACAAAGGAGTTGCTTACAGGGAGACACTGAAAAGGTTCAAGATTTTCTATCTATGAATGGGAAGGCTGAGGTTGATAATATCATGAGCGCAATGGAAAAAAGAGAGAGCAGAACTATTACCAAATATCAATAATACCTGTTTTAAAGCAGATAACAAGTTTTTCTTAAAGCAGTGAGTAGCTTTGGATTCTCAACTGGTTGCCACAGGAAATAGTAGAGGCAAATGAAGATTAAAAAATTCGAGACAAATTGACTCACAATGGATCTGTTAAAAAGTACTAAATGGAACAGGTAGCTACCCTAATGCAACAGTTGTGGATCCGGGGGTGGTACATAAAAAACACTACTCTGTTCATGTGGTTTAAACCAAAATGAGAATCAAAACCATGTATTGATTTACTAATGATAACTAATTAACCAGCACTCACTGAACAGTCAAGATCAATCACAACAATACAACAGATAAACCACAACACTGTGTACCTACAGAACACATTTGCATTCCTTACCTAGACACTGAGGCTAGATAGAAGTTTCTATTTCTTCTTACTAGAAGAGGCAACTGATTAAAGACAATTCAAAATTGAGTATTCTAACTAGGCTTTTTAAATTTTCTCTGTTGAGGAATCTGCACAGTCTTAAGTAGTTTTTCATCCTGGCATACCAAAAATGTGTATTGAAGCTTAGGAATCTATCTGAAAAATCAGTAGCATTTTGAGTTCTACTTCATACTGGGCATTCAGCTTTTTTAACCATTACTTAGCTTTACACATATAAGTAAATAGCAATTATTATACATTTAATTAAAATTGTCTCAGAATAACTTTAAATGGACAGATTTAGCTTAGAAAGGCATTGAAAAGGTAAAGCACTTATAAATGGCAACTGAAATGGTTTATCTTCAGGCTGCAGCAAAAATATAAGCCAGGACTAATGCATATGGCCTGAAATAAAAACTTTCACAACTTCGAAGATATTGATACTGTGTTTACTTCAGAGGACCCCTATTTCATAGAGGACTAGAAAATAGAAAATGAGAACCAGGTCACAAATGAAAAAAAAAGGGAAACCCCATGAAAGTTGTACAAAGATTTAGATAATTGCGGAAACAGTACTGATAGTGCAGATGTGTAGTTATTTCTGTACCCAGGAGGAACTTGTTCTTCCCAAAGTGGGAGATGGTGTCAAGCAAACAGGAGGCTGTTTTTCTGGCAAGTTGTGAACCACAGCATCTCCCTCTGCAAATACCTGTCCCATAGGCAGTTATTTATCACAGAGGGATAGAGAGTGAGATAGGAGTATTTTAGGTGTTTTGATATCGCACCAGACTGAAGGGTCTGTCTGTAAGCATGTGTGGGAATCCCAGAGCTGAGGCACTTTGCTTTCAACTCTAAAGCCCTTAGTGAGAGACTTCCCAGAGAAAGCAGAGGAAACAGTAGAGCCAAGAGCAGATGTTTCAGCCTAAACTCACAGAGCAGGTCTTGGATGCCTCACCTCCTCAGTCTGAGCTCAAGACTTACCATTAACAGGCACCTACAGAAGAAACCAAATAGTAGTGTTAAATCAGAAAGCCGATGCCCTCTTGCACAACACCAGATGTGTTTCCTCCAGGTAACTGGCTTGCAAAATTCCAGTGACATGCGCTTTGAGGAATACTTTCTCTCCACTCTTTCGCTTAGCCTACATGGTGGTCCTTCTGCTAAACATTACTGCCAGAGTAACTTGCCCAATGCTCATTTTGGATGAAATTTGGATTCAAGCTTCTCTTTCCCCAAGTGTTGGACTCCCTCTTTGATACCTGACAGTCTCTGGTGAGCATGCTCCTTTTGTTGACATTTTTTGATAGAGAAGGAGAAAAGACCCCTGTTTAAATGGCAGGTCCACACAATGGGTTGGGACCAAAATGTTGTGCATCAGAAAGAAAAATTACCAAATTGCAATCAAGAGCCGCTTTTCTGCTGATCCTCGTTCTGCACAAATTATTATGCTAAGGTTCTTGATGCTTATTTTCTACTTAATTTCTGCATTAGTAAAGACTGCTCTGCATCCATTCTCAGGAGTACTTTAGAGAAAGTCAGATTGAAAATATTTTATTCAGTGGATTTCTAGGAGTGCCTCATTAGAAAGAGCAATACTAATTTTATATTAAAAATTAATTTACTTCTGTCTGACCTAAAACTCAGGATAAATACAGTCTCAGATTTTCCTCTTGAGGCGCAACAGAAGTTAAATCATTACTGATCAAATTTGCTGTGGTCCAACTTACTGCCTTTCCCTGATGATAGTCCACAGTTTGAGCTATTATTAGATGATCAGGCATTATATATAAATAATGCCAAGGCATTATTAATGCTGCTTAGTAGCACTCACCTATTCAGAAGAGGCAACAACATGGCAGTGGCCTAGCCAGCACTGCAGGGAATGACTGGATATCAGAGGGGGTTTCTCCCTCTCAACCAACACCAAAAGTCCCTGTCTGACATTGTTATCTTTAGCTTTGGGTTCACATGGGGATTCCCTTTAGGCATAGTCTTAACAATCTGCTTCCTCCTTTTCGTGTTTCTTTGGTTTCATTAGTTCCCAGCTGCAGTTTGACTGTGCTCAACCACTAGCTATTATTTAAAGTTAGACTTTTCCCTGGTCACAATAACTATTGGTATGGAAAGGGATATTTTTTATGCAGCAATAAACTAGATCAGTTTTGTCTGAGCTGAGGTACAAACAGTTTATCCAATACTTGCCTAGCCCTGAGAAAGAGGGTTTTACTTCAGTGATACTCGGCCAGGGTAAGCCAAGCTTGCATATGTCCCAGGACCCTGCATCAGTGACAAGCTGCTGGCAATTGAAAGTGATGTCATGTCTCCTTGATCACATACTTTTCAAAATCCATTCCTTGTATGAAACCTTAAAAATAGCACTGCTGACATGTCCTGGTAGCAGTGGTACTGTGTGTTAGCTGTTGTTTCACTGCAGGGCCTGAGAGCAGGTTTAAGCAGCAGCATCGAAGTGTTCAGGCATGGTCCAAAGGCCACATTGGGTAGTTCCTGGATGAAAGAAATCCATATTTGAGTAGATGCATAAAAGAAAATCAAGATGGATGTTGATGGAAGATATAGAAAACTCTCCCCAACTTTAACAAGAAAGTTGAAATAAAATAAGAAAGGGGCTGAATGTCAGTGTTCAGTAGGCAGGCAAAACTATTCTAATTCTTTATTTTCCCTTTCTAATGCCTCATGTCTCTCTTCTTCCATACACAGTATTCCATTTTTAATGCAGTACTTTCAGAGTTTGGCAAGTGATCTGAGAAAAGTAGGAATAACATGTTAAAATTGAGGTTACATATTTTCAGGGCAGAATCCTCCAGCATCAGTGATAGTGTGTCTCACTACAGCAGCTTCTTAAGAGCAGTAATAGAAAGAGATTGTCACTAAGGATGATCTCAAGATCTTTAGTTTTTCTGTACAGCAGTTACTGTAATTATAAGTTTAACTACATATCTTACAGCATTGCTAGCATCACTGTGTTAGCATGTTATTATTCTGACCACTCTTTCATTTCAATTGCAATAAATCTCAGGCCCCAGCTGTGAGAGACCATTATACAAAGAATGGACAGACTTACAAAATAAAAATGCCCGTGTACTGAGTTATTTAAAACTTGAGTGGCAGTAGAAATTCCTTTTTAGGAACAAATTATATGTGTTTTGCAATACATTCCAAATGGGTAAAAAAAAAATATTAAAAGTTTTAGAAAAAGATTTTTTAACATATTAGAATTTTTTTACATTCTGGGCTAAGAACAATGGTTTTAGAAGGACTGCATACTTGTACATACATGTGTATTAAAATGATTACAAACCTGTCCCTCTACAAATACTTATTGAAGTAATATTTCTCCTTGTTTTCTCTTGTCAATAGTTTTAGAAGAGATTTTTCAAAATCTTAGTGTACCTATTATTTCCTCTATCATGCAGAAATTATATAGATTTTCCAAACTCTAAATGAAATTACAGTCTACTACAATGTGTTGGATAGTGCCAAGTGTGTATAGCAAATTAGGTAACCCATCCCCTTGAGTTCGAATTAGTTAGATCACTTTAAAAATGTGACATAAAATCACAGGACAGGCTGCATAGTTTGGTTTAAATTAAAAAAATGTAAAATGTAAAACATTCGTAAATGATAAAATGAAAAGGTCCATGTTATGTGCAATCCATATTGTGGTGTTTTCTAGTGCCTTAAAACCGTTTCTTTTTTTGAATGTATTTTTCACCAATTTTTGGCTCACTTTGCCCCCACCCTTTCAAGTAGTTTTATGCTCCAGGGATCTATAAATGATCTCCTGCTTATACATGAAGAGAAAGAGATTTTTATGAATATCAAACAAGCATAATTTATGCAGAAAGTCTGTTAAAAACTCTGTTGGCACTTTTACTTGCATAAGTAATATGAGAACTCCATTAAAATGAATTTTCCAAAAATGTGTTGGACCCCAATTCTCTCAACTCATTCCCATAGTTACTTAGTTTTCATTGCCCAAGGACTGCTAATATATTAGTATTAACAATATCCTCTTTATTACCGTATACGTACATGTTCTCTTGTGTGAATATATTTACATTTATTTATACACATATGTACTTGAGAACTCATTTAATTAAATCCTGGGCCCTGAAAAATAAATTTTAAAAAATCTAACAACTTCTGCGAGAACCAGAGTCTTATTCCTTGATTTCTGCATTTTATCATCAGTACTTCTAGTGTCAGAACAGCAGATCAGCGCCTTGCAAGTGTATAGGCTTAATGGACTTTGCATCTCCTTGCATACATCCATGCTTGAGTTTGGCCATACTGGTTTATCTGGGTTCTATTAGTTCATCTTTATTCACGATGTGACACATGTGTCACAGAGGCACATGAAAACAACTGCATGCAGATAACAGGCAAACTTTAATTCACAACCAAAATCAATGGCCAAAAATAATGAATGATGGGTTTAACCGCAATGACATGCTAGTGACATTTAAGAGGTTCCAGATTTAGTGTTACCAGTCAGTATTATTGTTACTACATGGTCAGGAATGATGACCCAAAGAGGACACACACTCACACATGGACAGTGGGGAGGGCCACTCTCCTAGAGTTAACCCAGGGTTAGAAAATCAGTTTGCTTCACCTAAAGAGTCCTCAAATTGCACAAGGATATCCAGTAGAAAAATAGTCACTCCTGGGAGGAGTGGGAGGGCAATCAGTCCTGGGAAGTCTCCTTGGGAACCATCCCAAGACCCAGTGAAGGTTTCCCATTGCTGACCCACTGCTTTGAGAAATACTACACATGTTTTCTGTCAAGAGCCCCATTTGTAATCTGTTGTGTTGGGGCTCATGGGCATACATGGTCATGGTCTAGAAATTTCTCTGCCTCTCATCGGCTGGTGGCCCTTTCTATTGTCCAAGGTGTCCTGTCCTTTACATTCCCACCACTGGTGGTGGGGCAGGGGGTCATGGCGGTACCTGCCACAGCCGTGGTGCAGGTCTGTAGGGCACAAATGTAGGGGTGCAAAAAACTGGTGGGTCGCCAGGTATCATCTATGGTATTGTCTATGCTGTAAAACATTAGGCAACTGTGTTATATATTGTTCATTGGGTTTATTCACAGAAATAATATTTGGACTTTTATCACTTCTTCAGATTTTTCCCATGCTGGAGAGGCATGTAAGAGAAGCCTTTGTATGCTTTTAGCCTACAAGAATCGTTGTTAATAAGATTGCAAAATGATTTAGGAAGTTACACTAACTGATTATGTTTTAGAACTGCTCCATATTTCAAGGAATTAATGACTGTCAGTATATTTTATTACTATATAAAGTAAGATATCTTACTCTGTCTTATGCCTTATCAGCAGCTTGATCTTGCCAATTATCCTATTACCCATAATTTCAAGTGCATTACTGAGCTATTTGAGTGTCTATCATTTAAATCTATTACCAAAAAATGCTTAAAACAAAAAGGAAACCAAGTACATGAAGCAATAAAGGTCACTTCAGACTAGTATGGGAAACCCTGGCATACTTTAAGGATGCACTTGGGAAACACCCCATACATATTTAGTCAGATACAGAATGATACCCATAGTGTATCATTCATAACTCACAGGAAGCAGATGAAGCAGATGCTGCACTGAATTATGTCCTCTATTACCTCTTGACTGTTTACTGGTGCAAGTTGGAACAGTTTATCTTTATGACAATTCCAGTCCTGATACTAATCTGTCTTCAGCTTCCCAAGCTGAGAAGTTTTCTGGTTCTATTTTTATAAGGAAATTGGAACATTATTATTAATACATTAAATACATACTAATTACAATTATAATTATGCATTAAATAATCTGCTCACTTTTTTTGGTCACTACATTTATTTGTAGGCAAAGTAGTTACTTTGAAGAGCATAATTCAGAATGTGTGTAGAATACCTAAAAGATAAAATTTCTTTTTTTTTTTTAGTTCCCTACTCATTGTGCCAAGTACTTTTTTCTCTTGGGTAAGCAAATTCTTTTTCAAAATAGTCACTGCATTACTCATTGACTTATTCTGAAATGTACAAACAATGGAATAAACAGAGAGCAAAGAGGGATGTTTTTGCTAAGTAATGAATTATTCAAGCAGTTAATGATGGAAACAATTACTTCATTGAAGCTGCAGCTCTCTAAGGCAACAGTATGAAAAAAATTTACTGAGACAGAGCCATCCTTTAAGTTAAGAATCAGAGCAGGTGCAAGACTGTTGTCTGAGGATTGCCACTGCCAGCTAAATGGACTGTCTCAGCCTTGGCTGGCATGAGTAGGTAAAACTATTCATTTGCACTATAGAAAAAGGCAATGGTAAACGAGTTAATCCACATATCACAAAGCCTGGGAGTTAGACTTGGTTCTGCTGATACAACCATAGGCTATGGAATTCCAAAGCTTGCATGTGCAGTCATTTCTAAAACACTCACATAAAAGGCTGTCTACATTTAAAGGCATGCAAAAAGAGAATCCACACACTCTTTAAGGGGCTATTCATGGCATTTTTGCAAAGCTAGATCCAGTATGACACTGATGTTATAGGCAGAACTAAGTAATACACATGGATTTTTTTTTTTTACTTGCTAGTAATTTTTAAATAGGAGAAGCATGTGCCCATAAATCTTTTTAATACTTTTTGCAAAGCAGTATAGCTTCACCAAGAAAAGAACCCCAGAACAGCAAACAGACAGTTCATTAGGGCACTTATCTGACAGGCAAGACATGTAATTTTCTCTCATGTTGACAACTGCTCTGAAGTGAACCCTCTTGTGATTTGAGTGAGTGCTTTAATAGCTAGGCTGTTGCCTTAAAAAACTGTTGCCCAGTTTAACAAGAAGAAACATTAAGCACTTAACTTCAGCACAAGTGTCAGCACGGAGTACTTCTCTGAGAGATGTGCTCAAAATTCTGGGGATTGTATCTCAAGAGCAGCAGTATTTAAGCTACAACCTTTTATAGAGATCATATTAGGTAATCTAGTCTAGCCCAGTGGTGAATCCTGGCCTAAACTGATCAAGTGAGTGTTTACATCCCCTAACTGTGGAATTTAAGTTAGTCAATGTAAATCAGACACACTCAATGCAGAGAGCTAACTCTCACAGAATGATTAGAGGCTCTGAAGTTTTCTTCTTGTTTTCTTCAATGTATTTCAGAGAAGCCTGTCTCTTACAGTTGACAATGTGTAAGAAGCCTGACTTACAGACTTAATGATGTGATTATTGCCTTAGCATTTTTCATTCGATGAACGAATTATGTATTCAGCTTAGACTCTATTTTGTTTTGGGAGTACAAAAGTTAAGAACTGAAGTGATGAATATCACAACTGACATAACTCTGGATGGATCTATTGTTTAATGCCAAACCTTGAGTCTCATCTTTTTATTACGTTTGACTTCCAATTCTTTAATGATAAGCAAAGTAAGCCACAGTATTCTTCCCAAGAGATAATAACCTCAGCCAGACACAGCTCACTTTTTATCTGTTTGTAGAACTTAGATATAAATTCTTATGTCTTATACCCTGGAGTTCCCCCAGATTTTTGCTTCAGTACATAAACTTCAGTTTGTACAGAATTCAGAGGCTAGGGTACCCTGTAAATGAAACTTGTATAAACACTAGAGAGGTACTAAAACAGGAGCACTGCTTCGTGTCAACTGCTGAACTGATTTAAAGATACTTGTAGTGTATGGGCTCATAGAATTGAAATGGTTGTGCCCTACACATTGAACTATTGATTTTATCACCCATTACATTTACTTATGTAATGACTGAGGTTTCTTATTGTCCTCAAATTATGACTACAGTCATCTGAAAGTACTGTTAAAATATATTCTTGGAACCTATAGTTCTTTCTTTTTCAAGATGGAGAGAAGCTGAAATTCTTTGGGGACTTCAGTCATTATTAGTACCTGCATTAAATCTGCTTTGTGTTCCTTGTGTTGCTTAAAGTAGCTTTAAACTGTTAGAGAACTCTCCAGTGAGATAGGGATGAATAACTTCTTTTTGTCACCCAGTTGTATAGAGAATCTATTCTCCCCTGCACTGCCAGTCCCAGCATTTCCTGAGAGTCCCACAGAGCAATAAACACCTAGGGAAAACATATATCCAGCAAGTTCCATGTTTTTGCAACTTTAGCCTGAAGTTCCTTACCAGCTCACCTGAAATCTTACTGAATAAGACCTGACTGGGTAATTATTTTGTTATCCCCATGCTACAAAATTTCTAACATTGTTTTTCAGCTCCAGGTAGGATGAAGAGCTACGTGTTTGGATGACCTCTCGTACGGGGTCTGGCAGGGATGGAGTGCTGTGCTTTGCACTGTTGACTAAACCAGTTTTGATAACGCATTTTAGGTATTGCTGAACAGTGTTTGCATAGCACGGAGGTCTGTTTTTTTTCCTCTGGCTACCCAGTGAGTATGTTGGGGGTATGCAAGAAGCTGGGACACAAGTGGAAAAGCTGATTCAAGATTATCAAGGGATATCCCATGCCACATACCATTATGCTCTAGGCAATAAAAAGAGGAAGAGAGTGTTGTTGGGTACTTTTGAGGGGAGGTGCAGAGTGTGGAGGGGAAAGTATCCATTGCCCAGACTGGCTGGAAGGTGTTGGGGGGTTTTGGTTGTTTTTTGGTGTACATTTCTTGGGGTTTTATCCCTCTTGGTTCTTTTTTTGTTTGCTTTTGTTTTTGTTTTTTTTTTTTTGTGGGCTTTTTTGTGATTTTGTTTGTATGCTTGGTTGGTTGGTTTGGTTTGGTGTTTTGTCTTTCCTTTGCTTATTAAACCATCTGTATCAAAACCCATGAATTTTCTTGCTTTGGTCTTCCTATTCTCTACCACAACCCACTGCGGTGGGGGGAAGATTGAGTGAGCAACTGTGTGGTGCTTAGCAGAGAGATAACTCACAGTAACTCTACAAAATTAGCTAGTTCTAAGACCAATTGGGGATTCAGAAAACAGTACAGCTCCCTTTGAGGCAGTAGAGGAGGGTTTGTACTAAAAAAAGAAAAGAATGTATATGGGGAATGTCTTTACCATTTTTCTGTAATTTCCTTATAGGAAGTAGAAAGTGTTCCATCGATTAGGACATTTAAAGCCAGACTGGTTTTACCAAGAAAATATCACTGCGGTGAAATCTTTGGCAGTTTGACAATATGATTTTATATTTCTCTTTCTGAGACAGTTCTGATTCTGGAGTTGTACAGAATCATTGACAGGCATGACAACATGATAGGAAAGGAGGCAGCAGCACCATGTTATTGGAGCTGTGAAGCAAAGACACTGTTGCTGCTTGAGTTGATTACAGCTACTAAGAAAAATCTTGTCACAATAATAATATGCTGACAACCAGAAACAAACCATCTTTTTAGTCCCATTGGACAAATCAGTTACACTGTTCGTGATAAAACACATCGACCATATTGAAAGAAGCAGCACTGTCAACACGAGAGCTTTGGACAAATTCTAATCAGTTTTGTTACTTTCTTTTTCCTTATTAAGTGCCTCTGAAATTTCATTTGGATGGTGCATCTTCTTTCTGTTTTAAGCTGTGTCTGTCTTCATGATGATTGAGGTCTTCACTTTATATTTTATTGGATTATGCTTGCAATACATTCCAGAATCCTTCAAAATGAGAAATGTTACAGTATTGCTATTGCTTACCCCAGTTTTAGTGGCTTTGCTATTAAAAACAAACAAACAAACCAAAAAAACAAACCCAAATCCAAACCATAATCAGGGTGTTTTATTGGGGAAGAAAAATAATAAAGATTTAACTCTAAAAATACACTAAGAAAAAAACCAATTATTGTTTCTTAACTGTACTGTTCATATTTGGGTTTTGTTAATATAATTTTATGTTTCAATTACTACAGTTTAGTTCCTACTAATTAATTCTTAGTCCTTTAATTTTAATTTTTTTTTTTTAAATAAATTTACTCTGAAATTTTATATTTTCCAAGATCCATATAATCCACATGCTTTGTTTTGAACCTGATAGTATTTTGGATAGCACTGGTAGCTAGTCTATAGAGTTTAAGGAAAAAACAAAAACAACCCCCCCAAAAAAAACAAGGAAAAACCAAACCAAACCAAAAACCTACAGAAAATCAAAACCCAGGAAAACAAACAAGAAAAATCCCAAACCCTCTCAGAAAACTCAGGACCTCAGCATATGCATATATAACAATTGTTCTATAGTTTTCTCTCTGTAAGTCATCATGGATTCTGCTATCATTACAATACTATATCTATTCTTGAATAAGAATATTTCTCACATCCCAGTAGAATATGTGAGGTTATTGTTCTAGGATATTTTTCCCCTCACTGATAGACAAGTGGGTGTTTCTTTTGTATCTGTCTATCTGTTCTCTGATTTACTTTGTGTGTGTGTGCATGTATGTGCATTTTGTTTTCAGTATTAGCTACTGAATTCATCACATGTATTCTTTCACCTGACAAGTGCCACATTTTTCCCCTGCTCCATATTCAGTATAATGCGATTACCCACATATAGTGATTTAAAATATATATATATATATGCATCTACCTACAAATCTGTGTTCCACAAACCTAGAGGAAATTAAAGAGGCTGTAAACTTCAGTAAGAAGGCAGCAACATATCAAATAGACAATGTCATACGCCAGGATAATATTGTGCAGAACATTAAAATTAGCTAAAATTATCTCAGGGAGGACTATAATTGCAACATAGGGTAGTTAAATCAAATTGAGATCTCTTATTTAAGAGTATGGAGCCAGTATTATATACAGTATCAGATAAAGATGTGTTTTTAAAAAACAAAGAAAATGCAATCTGTTAAAATTTGATTTGAAATCTGTTCAGAGTTCTGACAATGATTGTTGTGCCTATGAACATGACCACGATCACAGGGCCATCCTGACATGGGTGACAAAATCTTCAGGAACGTTCTGGTGTGTATACCCTGCACCCTTCATTAAGGACTTCCCAGTAGAAGACTAATTCTACTGGAATATACAGACTTCTGTTGTACTTGTTATACGTGCTTAATTTTGCAAACTAGAAAGTAAAGTATATAGAGCTCAGTAAGTATGAATTTTATGCTAAAATGTAGCAGTGAATCAAAAGCCTCAGAATCAACTTAAAGGTCTGAATGACTGAGCAACTGGTTAGGAATAATTTCATCTTTGTTGCACATTGTATGGCCTAAAGGAGCAGAACAGGGGTAATGGTCAGAGCATGTGAGAAAGACCAGTGACTGTTCTGGGATTTTACAGAGTGGAAGTGATGTAAAAAATGTAATTTCAAAACATTACTAAAATGAAATAACGAGACCTGGGAAGGCTTAAGAAAAGCAGAAAGAAAAAATACCACAAGATTTTGAAGTGAATGACAAGGTGACTGGTTAGTTGTGTAAGATGATAGAACAATGTCAAAGAAGATGATTTTGGAAAAAAGATTCAAGATAAAGGAATGGACTAGCATCAAGTTTTCCTGGGCATGTATTATAGCAAGAGGGAAACAAGATACTGGGCATATTAGATGGTGAGAGTTAAGGAAGTGTGGTAACGATTTGCTGGCATGGAAAATTCTAACCAGAACAAAAGTCTTCAGTCCACACTATGAGAGAAAGTGAATGGGTAGAGGATCCTCAGAAGATGCAATGAAAGGAATAATCATCAAAACAGAATATGAGTGACATAGTAGAACTGAAAGTAGAGAAGCTTTCCAGACAAAGTGATTGCAAAAGATAAAGATGAAGAGTGCCTATGAAGAACAGACTCTTAGTATTTCAGATAGATTCATCATCACGGCTAGACTTCATGAACAAAGATTTGGGAGGGTTTTACCCACACTTGCTGCAAGCGCGCTGATGGCTGATAAGGCCAATGCGAGAAAGGCAAGTCCGGTTGCAAAAAGCACAGAAGAAAGTTTCTGTAGGTGGCACTGTCAAGGCACGGTTCTTTCTGTGTTGTCTTTTCTCCTTCAGGCTGATTCTGCATGCGGTTTCAAAGGAGACAGCAGCATTATAGATTGTGTGTCTCCACGTCTCTTGATTGGAGGCCAGAGTGGACCATTGATGGTGGTCAATATGGCCGAGGCTGAGGTGTTGTTTCAGTGAGTCCTTGTATCTCCTCTTCGGGGCTCCTCTCTTGCGGCAGCTGGTGGCAAGTTCACCATAGAGCACAGTCTTAGGATGGCGGTGATCCTCCATCCTGGCTACATGTCCTGCCCAGGGCAGCTGTGTTCTCAGCAGCATGGCCTCAATACTGGTGACCTCTGCCTGTTCCAGAACAGACACATTAGTCACATAATCAGACCAGTGGATGTTTAGGATTGTACAGAGGCAACGCTGGTGGAAGCGTTCCAGGAGTCGCAGGTGGTGGCAGTAGATGACCCAAGATTCAGACCCATAGAGAAGAGTAGACAGGACAATGGCTCTGTAGACACTGATCTTTGCACATTTCTTCAGGTGTTTATTGCGCCAGACTCTTTTATGGAGTTTTCCAAAAGCTCTGTATGCCTTTACTAACCTGTTGTCAATCTCTTTGTCAATCTTACCATCCAAGGAAATGATGCTTCCCAGATAAGTGAACTGCTGGACTTACTTAAGCTCTGATTCACCTATGGTGATGTGAGGGTGATGGAAAACTTCCTGAGGTGCAGGTTGATAGAGAGCTTCTGTCTTCTTCAGGCTGACTTCCAGCCCAAAAAGCTCAGCAGCCTCTGCAAAGCAGGATGTTAAG
>VXAU01005771.1:288416-307319 GCA_013399695.1 Formicarius rufipectus | reverse complement strand
TGTGTGTCCCATGCTCAGTTCCAGCTGTGTGTCCCATGCTCAGTTCCAGCTGTGTGTCCCATGCTCAGCTCCAGCTCTGTGTCCATGGCCCACGCTCAGTCCCAGCTGTGTGTCCCACCCAGTGTGTCCATGGCCCATTCATCACTTCCCAGCCCACAGCCAGGGAGTTTCTGAGCCCTTCTCACCTGCACCTGAGACTTCAGAGCTTCTGTGTTCCCAGATGTGCCTTTGGGCTGAAGTGAGGAATGTCACCTGCCACAGCCGGGGCTGCCTTTAGTCCTGGGCGCCTCCACAGGCGCAGGAACTGCCCCAGAAGGGTTTCAGTTTCACTTTATCACGCTCATTCCTTCAGATTTCCTTGCAGCCCGAGCTCAATCTGCCCTCAGAGATGTCAGTAGTGAGGCAGAGTTTATTTTTAGAAAAGAGTGAATCATCTCCTGGTTGTGTCTTGTCTCTTTTTGCTTTGATGACAAGCAAATTCAAGGAGCTGGGCCCTGCTGGGTGTGGGTCCCTGAGCACAGGAGGAGGGCCCAGCGGCTGAGCACGTGGAGTTTGGAGCTCTGAGCCTGCAGGGGCTGCTCCAGCTCCTGGGACTTCCTTCTCAGGAGGTTGTGTTGGAGAACTGCTCTGAATCCTGCAAAGTGTGTCCTTTCCCCTGAATTCTCCCCGGACCTTTCTGTTTCCAGCTCCATTCTGGGCTGAGATCGAGGGGAGGGGAAGGTTGTTCTGTGTGAATGAAGTCGTTGTGTGGGAGGGGTTTGAAACTCCGGGTCTTGCAGCAGTTGTAGACTTGGTTTTGCTTCTCTCATGGTTGTCTCAACCCTCTCCTGGGTTTGGAGGCTTCTTGTTCGCCAGCTGGTGCTTGTCCTTGCAGCAAAGAGCTTTGGCACGAGGTGTGACCTTGGCAGGGCAGTTATCTCCGAAGCTGTTGCAACTGCTTCCTTATCCTTGTGCTTTGTGTTGGAGGCCTGGGAGTCTGAGGCCACTCCTTCACTCCGAGCCCAGGAGGCCACTCTGCAGCACTTCCTTCTCGGGGGGTTTGTGGGGCTCAGCTGCAGTAATGGCTTTCACTTTTTAACGTCCAGCAGCTCCCAGGAGTGAAGGGGAGCATCGTTCAGGGGCTGGAGGAACTGTGTTGGAGTATTGCTGGGGGGAGAATCTTTGCCACAGGGTGTTGTTGTTGTTGTGTGTGTGGGAGGAGCAGCGGCCCTTGCTGGGTTTGCCCTCTGTGCTGCTGCTGCTGCTGCTGGACTGTTGGACTCCTCACCCAAACACCTTTGAGCAGCTCTGGGGAAGGGATTTGAGGGGATGCAGCTTGTGCTGTGGGAGTGGGGGTTTCCCTGTCAGGTTCCAGGCTGGAATCCAGCAGTTCCTCTTGTCTGTCTCATGTCCAGCCCTCTTGGAATCCAGCAGTTCCTCATGTCCAACCCTCTGGCTCCGAGTGTGGTCCTTGCCCCCTCCCAAAGTCTGAAGATCCCATTCTCCCCCCAACAGGCTCTGATGGTGTGTCAGTTTGTCTTGGCACTTCCAAACCTTTCATCTCCTTGGCTCCAGGTTTAAGGACATGATTGGTGTCCCCTGGTTGTGGACAGCTCTGGGGGAAGGGGGCAGAGCTCAGGAGGGATCCTGGCACAGCACAGGGGGTGCTTGCTTAGTACAGATGTCACTAATTCCAAAAGTTATACAGTTTCTGCTCCTTGACATATGTTTTTTTACCTTCCTTTCTAGGAAGGGGTCTGGAGGAGGGGAAATTTCCCTTTGTGGTGAAAGGGGACTGGAGCATTATGACAGTCAAGTCTTTAAAAGCTTATGAGTTCCCAGAGCCCGGGCCGATAGCTGCTGCCTCCGCTGATGCTGTCGGATGTCAATAAAGAGGGGTTGAAGGCAACACTTCTCATGGAGGTAGAAACGAAATACTTGGAAAATACCAAGGATTTTCCTCTTTTGATTAATGAAAAAAAATCACATAGGTGCTTAATAGCTGGGTAGACACCTGAGATGTGGAACTCTAGAGACAATCACTAAATTCCCCCTGTATTGTCTGGCTTGACTCGTGAGCTGTCTCCGGGTTCCTCTGCCTGACAGGGGTTGTGCTCTCTCCAGCAGGTGACATCCAAGGGTGCTGGCTTGAACCCCAACGCTAAAGTGTGGCAGGAGGTGCCCCAGGGGGGTGGTGAGCCCGTGCCCCCCTCCAATGGCACAGAGCACCCGTGGCAGGACACGGCGGCGGCGCAGGGGGCTCCGGCCGAGGGTGAGATGCTGGACCTGCTGGGGCCCAGAGGAGCAGCCTCTGGCTCTGGTCCTCGAGGGTGTGGGTGCTGGTGGAGCCCCAGGGATGAGAGGGAGCAGCAGGGGGGTTGTGGAGGTGGCAGGTCTGGCCAGGGAGCAGGATCCGAGGGGCCCGGTGATGACCCAGTAACGCGCTAAGAGGGGATTGGGGTGCTCAGGGTGTGGGGCTGGACTCGTGACACCCCCGCTCTGGAGCATCCCCTGGACCCCCTGTGAACAGGACCATGAGCTCTGAGGGCCACCTGCAATCCTGGGGAACACTGAGGGGCTGCCCTGAGGGGCTGCAGCAGCCCCGAGCCCGTGGTCTGCTCCTCTCCCCTCGGTCTGTGCCATCTCAGTGCCCATCCCGACCACGGGGGCAGTGCCATCCAGAGCTGGGCATTCCAGTGGCTCTGGTTTGGCTCAGAGGGGTAGCTGAGGTGGCTCAGGAGGCAGAAGATTCCCTGCAAAACAGTTCAGTCAAAAGCAGGGATAGAGGAGGGAGGCTTGAGCCCGTGTGGCCGTGTCAAAGGTTTCTGCTCAGTCAGCACAGTGAGCAGCGAGCGCTCGGGTTGTGCTTTGCCTGACAGAAACTCGTTGTCTCTTCATGACAAAGTGAAGCAATCGGGGCACTGTGAGGGATTCTCCTCCCTTGTTTGGGGAACTTCGCTTAAATATTTTGAATTTCACGTGAAAGGACTGGTTTGTAGATCTTCTGCCACTTTGGGGATCAGTTTCAGGATCCTTTATTTGCTTTGATTTACTTATCCCTGAGAGCCCGGGGCAAACCAGAAGACCTTTCTGAAGCTGGAGAAGTAGAGTGTTCCCTCCACCACACAGAGCCACAGACCAAGCTTAGACACTCAGTTCCAGCAGTTTGGGGTTTGTTTTAATGTTGGTAGCCAGACTTTTTCCCGTGGGGAATATTGTGGAGCTCACAGGAGTTTCCCTGGTGCTGCTGTGTCCCCTGGCAGGTAACACCGAGCTCCCAGAGGACACCTGCAAGCACTATGAGGTGATGTATCCCCCGTCCTGTGAGGCCCCCAGGAATGGCACAGGAGCTGAGGAGGCCTCTGCCAACGGGATTGTCCTGGCCAGTGAAGACCTGGGATACCAAATCTATGAAGTGTCTGGTGAGTGCTGCAGCTGAGCCCTTGCTGTGGGTTCTGGGACCCCTGGAGTTTGCTCAGCTGTGATGGGACTGAGGGGACATCCTCACGTGCCCATGGTGTCCTGGAGGCTCCAGCACTCGGCTGAGCAGCTGCAGTGGGGTCAGGGCAGTCTGGGGGTCCTTGGGCATCTCAGATGAGCTTCTCCTCTTGGTCCTACCCAGAGGGATTCCCCCTGTCACTGCACACTGAGGGGTGTGTGTCCCTGTGTGGTGCTGCTGTGAAAGTGGGATCTGATGGGGGCTGTGGTCCTCTGCAGGTGATGGCCCCTCCCCTGTGTCCACAGAAGACATCAGGGAATGTTTGAGGAAACAGCTTGAATTCTGCTTCTCCCGGTAGGTGCCGTCAGCCCAGCGTGGTGTCAACTCTTTATTGAAACCCCTTTATTAAAAGCGTTGGCAAATACTCCTTTTTTGGCTTGGTGTGCCCCATCATCTTGGTAAAAATACAAAGCAGGATTTGCCTCAGAAGCCCCGTGGCACCTTCCAGCTGTGCCAGTCCTGCCTGTGCACCCATGGCCTTGGAGGAGGATGAGCCTTCTGTGCTTTGGAGCTGTAAGACCTCGAGATAATTCAGTTGTGTGTCACCAGAAGGCTCTTTGACAGATCCTTTTTGCAGACCAACGTGCAGAGCACTGGAACTTTCATTAAGTTTTTGTAATTATCTTACTCTGCTTTGGGTTGATCTGCTGAGATTTCTGCCAGGAGAGAGAATTTGAGAGTGTTTTGGCTGTGAATGGCCTTGGGGAATATTTAAGCCTGTGGTTATCCTGGTGTTTTGAGTCTTCTTTAAGTCAAGTTTAGGGTTTTTCTTAAATCATGATTTTGTGTCTCTCTAGTGAGAATCTTTCAAAGGATCTCTACTTGATGTCTCAGATGGACAGTGACCAGTTTGTTCCAATATGGACAATTGCCAATATGGAAGGGATTAAGAAGCTGACAACGGATATGGACCTTATTCTTGAAGTTCTGAGATGTAAGTGTGCACTTTGGCGTCTGTAGCAGCACAACAAGGACCTTTTCTGTGCTCCGGATTCAGCCTCTGAGGTGGCTGTGGCTCGTTGTGCTGCTCTGGGGCACAGGAACCTTGTTCTGCAGGGGTGGTTCAGTCAGAGGCTGTTCCAGACTCCTGAATTCCCTTCCTTTGGTCCAAGTGCCATAGCAGAGCCTGTTCCTGCTGGGATGGGCACAGTGTCCCACTCTTGGGTTTAAATTTCAGCTTCTCCCATGGTACAAGTGGACGAGAGGGGGGAGAAGGTCCGACCCAACCACAAACGCTGCATCATCATCCTCCGGGAGATCCCCGAGACGACGCCCATAGAGGTGACAGGGGGCAGGGGGTGTTCTGGGGGGGGCACAGCACCAGGACAGCTCACCTGCTGTCTGATGGCATTAAACAGGAGTGTTTTCCTTGTAAACCACAGCAGGAATTTTTTCTGCCTGAGTGCGTTGTCGAAACAGGCCGAACAAAAATCTTCTTGCCATTGTCCCTTCCCTTTATTTACTGCCATATTTAAACCTTCTTGAGTAAACCAAAGCTGAGCTTGCCTGGCCTTTGTGGAAGGAAGTTTGAGCTGGTTTCTTTTCAGATCCAAAAATAAATCTGTGCAGGGCATAGCTTGGAATTCAGGTTGAATTTTTGCCCCAGCAGTAACTTTCCTTGAAGTCAGACGGTTGTTTTGGCAGCAAGAAATGTTACTAAACATTTCTCATTCATTGTGCCTCAGCGTGAGCTGAGCTCATTATGTTCAGGGAAGGGAGGATAATAAAATTCCTCCTGATTCTTGGTGAACAGAATGATTTAGTTCTTTGGGTTTTTTTTAAAGTTGTAACACAGAGTGTTTGTCTACCAACATTTTTAATGAGTGCTTTCAATGCAAGCCCTTAACAGCTGCGTGTCCCCCTCTTTGCAATCTGGTTATGGAAACCTGTCAGGTTTCCTTGACTTAGAAACACTTCATGGACTCACTCTTGCTTCCATGACTCTCCTGATGTAAAGCCACGCTTTTGCTACCTGTTTTCTATGGAAACATCACCAGTTCTGCACAGACCTTGGTTTTCCTCCAGCTGATCCTGCTGTGTTCTTCCTGGGGAGCTCAGGAGGCTGGACTGGCATTTGTGGGTTCAGAGACAGAGGATAATTTGGTGTCTGGGAAACCTTTCAAGGGAATAAAAGGACATCCAAAAGGAATAGAAACCTGTGTGTCTGCAGTGTCTGCAGAGCCCTGAGCTGCCCTGGTTGTGTCCCCCCAGGAGGTGAAGGCCCTGTTCAGGAACGAGAACTGCCCCAAAGTGATCAGCTGTGAGTTTGCTCACAACAACAACTGGTACGTCACATTCCAGTCGGACACAGATGCACAGCAGGTAAGGCCCCCCAGTCCAGCTGCCCCTCCTGCCCAGGGGATGGCACTTGTGCTGCCTCTAGCTAAGGGAAATACTGATTTGCTGATCCCTCTGGTGTTGTTTTAAGAGATTACTGGCAGATTCTGGTTAATAAGACTGAAGTTGAGGGATAATTCCCCAGTCTGGCTCTTGCCTCGGCCCTCTGTGGCCGTGACTGGCACTGGAATCCTGAGCTGGAAGTGTTAATGAATTTAACTGGGCTGGAAGTGTTGATGAATTTAACTGGGCTGCACATTCATGTTAGATCATGTAATACCCTGTGGGGAGGAACATTTTATCAAGATAGCTAATGTTGATCTTTTTTCTTTTGTATCTGCAGGCGTTCAAATACTTAAGGGAAGAAGTGAAAACCTTTCAGGGCAAGCCAGTAATGGTGAGGCTGCTTTAGCTGAGGCTTCTGTTGGAGTTGTGTTGTTTCTGTTTGGATGATGGGCACCATTTATGGGGGGGACCAAGGAATTAGCAGTGGGATGGTCCATAACTCTTGCTCTGGAGGCTGGGAACATGAATGAGGTCCTGGGTAGCTCTGACAAATTACAGTTCAGTGGTTGGTGGTTACTCACAGCCCTGCTTCCCAGGGAGGGTGAAACACATTCCTGGGCCTCCTTCCCTTCTCCACTTTCCCCAGAATGTGGGTCTGCAGAGCTCAGGAGCTCTCAGGACTCTCACTGAGGGTCTGGGGCTGGCTGCTGCCCAGGGCAGGGCACACTGTGCTGCCAGGAGCTGCCACCATGGGAGCGTGGGCAGGTCCTGCTGCAGCTCCTGCTCAGCTCCACAGATCCTCCAGCTGGAGCAGCTTCCCCACCACCCTGAGGGTGCCTTGTGCCAGATCTTACCCATCCGCAGGAACCAGCCTCATCCTCCCTGCTGCTCCAGCCCCTCTCTGAGACCCCCTCCCCTCCCAGCTGACACTCTGCTGTGCTTTGCTGCCTTGCAGGCCAGGATAAAAGCCATCAACACCTTCTTTGCAAAGAACGGGTACCGGGTGATGGACTCCGTGTACCCCCAGCCCGTGCAGACCCAGGCCCAGTTTGCCTCCCCCCTCTTCATGCAGCCTGTGTACAGCCCCCAGCAGTACTCCATCTACAGCATCGTGCCTCAGACGTGGGCTCCAAACCCTGCTCCTTACTTTGAGACACCACTGGTGAGCAGCCCTGGGCACGGGCACAGAGTGGGAGCAGCCCTGGGCACAGAGGGGGAGCAGCCCTGGGCACAGGGACATTGAGGGAAGCAGCCCTGGGCACAGGGACATTGAGGGAAGCAGCCCTGGGCACAGGGGCATTGAGGGGAGCAGCCCTGGGCACAGGGGGGGAGCAGCCCTGGGCACAGGGGCACAGAGGGGGCATTTATGTTGTGGGCCTGATACAGCAAGGCTGGCATTGGCTGCCACGTGTTTCAAGGAGTTTTGGTGTGAAATTCCATCCCCCAGGAGCTGAGTGTTACCGGCAGGGTCTGGAGCCTTTCCAGGGGTGGGGGGACTCTGCTGAAGACCCTGGTGGGGTCAGACACAGGCGGTGCTGCAGCCCAGGGTGGGATTCCAGCCAGGGGGAGGTGCTGAGGCTGCTCCCACCCCTGCAGCCTGTTCCTCTGCAGCCCCTGGGTGTTGTCTGTGTTTCAGGCCCCCTTCCCCAACGGTGGCTTTGTCAATGGCTTTACCAGCCCGGGATCCTACAAAGCAAGTGCTGCTTCCCTGAGCGTGGGGCGCCCGTTCCACAGGAGTCGGTAAGGGCAGCTCTGGGATTCACTGCTGGCACCCTGCAGGGCTCCCTGGGTGGCACATGCAGGGCCTGCTGGTGGCACTGGGCTGGTTGGTTTGGTGGTCAAATATCTGTGATGGTTTTCAACTTGATTAAAACAAAACCCGAAGTCAAGGTGGCGGCTTAAAATCCTAAAATAATGGACACACGTGCTGGAGGGAGCAAAGGCAGCTCCTTTAAAAGCCTCAGAGGAATTTCTGCAGACAAATAAAGAACTTCCTCTGAAGTTAATACTTGTAATTATGTTTGTTCTAGTCAGATTATGAACTCCAGCAGCACTAACATAAGCCCTTCCTGCTGGGACCAGCCTTGCAGAGCCCCTGGGTTCCTGCAGTGGGAGTTGCATGGCCCGAGCTCTGCTCCAGCTGCTCGAGGCTGAGGCTGCTCCTGTCATTTATTTGCTTTGTCCCCATCTTTCCTGAGAGCTCAGATGTAAACACAGGGCAGGAGGAAACACTTGGTGTGGCTGGAGCAGTGCTCTGGGAACACAGTGGAGGTGTAACCTGGGCTGGGATTGTTTGTCTGCAGCACAGAGTGGGGCTGTGGGGGGTGTGTGGGGCAGCAGCTGTGGGATCAGTGGGGCAGCAGCTCAGCCCCCTGTCTCAGCTCTGCAGAGTTGCTCTGGCTCTGCTGTGCCCGACGTTGTGCCCACCCTTTGCAGCCCGTGCCCCCCGTGCCCGGGGATCCCCTCCTGGGCAGGCTCTGGGTGTGCAGCTGTGGCTGCCCCCTGGGCACATCTGGACAGTCCCTGAGCCCTGGTCCTGCTCTCAGTGGGGCAGCTCTGGGGTGGAGCTGCAGCTGGTGGCCCAGTGATGATCAAGTATCGCGCTAAGAGAGAACAGGTCATGGTCGGGCTCTGGGCAGCTCCTGCTCCTCCTCCCTCCTGCTCCTGCCCTTCTCCTGCTCCCTTCTCACCATCTCTCCTCCTCTCTGCCTTTTTCCCTCCTCTATCTTCCCTTGTCTTTCCTGCTTTGCTCCTCTGCCCAGACAAGACCGTGTCCTTCTCGATGACGGGTAAGATTATGAGATCTGAGGGCTGAACAGAGGCTTGAGGATCTGCCACGCTGAGAACAACTTGACCAAAATGGAAGAATTTAGTTCACTTTCCTCCTCTTCCTCTTTGTGGTCTTTGCTGATGGAAAACTTAAACTTTGCTGGGGCTTTGAGGGTGGTTCTTGATGCTTCTCAAAGGTGTGAATGAGTGTCTGTGTGATGTGTCTCCTCCTGACCTGCACAGGAGCTCGTTCAGAGGGGTTTGTTCAGCTGCTGCTTTTGGGTGTCTGTCCTGGCCCGTTAACCCTGATTTGTTTTGTCACACGGGCAGCCGATAGTTAAGTGCTGGATTTTTCTCAGTAGCTAAGCATTTGTTTAAGCCACTTTTATTTATTTTGCCCTGAGTTGTTGCAACATCCCTGTGGGAAAGGGAGACTGAGGAGTCAGGCTGTGGCTGGCAATGGGAGAGTTTCTTCTGATTGCATGGAATGTTAAAATGTGGTTATTTAAAAGCAGTAAGTCTGCAAAATCTTGCAGCTGTCCTTAAATCAGGAGATGTGCAGAGTGACCAGAGGGAGAAAAAGAGTTTAAGGTCCTTGCTGGAACTGGTTGGTGCTGCTGAGAAAGGCAGCAAGTGGCAGGAGTGGGAGATAGTCCAAGGCACCCAAATGCTGCTCCAGAAAACTGTTCCATGTTGTGCTGGGGCAGAGTTTTTTTGGGAATTCTGCGTTTAGGCCCCTGGGGCTGGACTTGCAGCAGCCCTGAGCTGCCAGGCTGTGTCTGTGCTAAGGGAACTGCAGCTTTAATGCTGAACAGTCAATAATAGGGTGAAACATCTGGGGGTTGGGAACTGCAGGGTCAGTGCTGGGGGTTTAGGAACGGGAGCAGAGGCTGAGCTGGTTCTGCTGAGGGGCTCAGCTGCCCTGGCCTGGCCTCCTGTGTTTGGCCCTGTCTCTCAGTTGAGTTTGTTCACCTGTGGCCAGGTCAGTCTGTTCCTTGGGCTCAGCCTATTTCTCCAGATCCCTTCCCAATGCCCTGTGCTGCAGGCCCAAAGGAACATCCCCTTTGGGCTCTGGCTCTGCTGCCATCTCTGGGTTTGGGGCTTTCTCACCCTTTTTTGGGCAGCAAACTCAGCATTTTCTGCAAGTGGCAGTTCTGGAGAGGAGGCTGCAAGAAAACCATAACACAAGAAATCAACGGAGGTGGGGGAGACAAATGCCTTTGTTCCTGCCAAATGTACACAGAGGGAACAACTTCTGAGCTCTGGTACCTCCTGACCTGCTTTCTTGGCCCTGAGCTGAGCTGGGCAGAGCCTGGTGCTGGTACCCCCCGAGTGTGACCCCTGTATGAGCCCCTCACCCCAGAGCTGCTCCTCGTGGGGCCCTTCCAGCTCAGAACACCGTGTGGTTGTGTGAGCTGGGCCGTGGCTGGTGGTGGTGGAGTGTGTGTCTGTCCAGCCCGGGGGTCCCACAGCTGCTCCTCTCCCCAGGGTGAAGCCCCATTTCCGCTCCTGCAGCGCCTCGGAGCACACGGAGGGGCCGCCCGTGCCCGGGGGGGACCTGGGCAGGGCCAGCTCCAGGAGCTTCGTGCTGGAGAGGCACAGCAGCCCCTTGGCCGGGCACCAGGACCAGGGCTATTCCCCCAAGGATCCTCCCACGGCACAGCTGGAGCAGAACGGGGATTACGGCGTCGGCAGGGGCAGGTAAAGGGCCGTACCCTGTTTGGTGCCAGGCAGAGGGCGGGGTGGGAGCTGCTCTTGTGAACACCAACCCCGAGAAAAGGGACCCCTGAAGGAGCAGGGGGGCCTGCAGGGGGGTGTCTGTTGGACAAGCACTGCTTTGTCCCCAGAGTGGAACTGCTGGAGTGGAGTTGGCAGCTCTGTTGCTGGCAGTGATAAGGAGCCCTCGCTTGGGAGTTTGATGCTTCTCATTGTTTTAAGGGTGTGGGTTGATGTTTTCTCTGTTAGTTGGGGGTTTAGACGCTTAAAAATAAGTGTCCAAGGGCAGACTGGTGAGCAATCAGGCTAATAACTGATTACTGTAGAATTATAATTGCCCCTGTGCTGATGCTCATCCACGGGGGGAGAGAGGGAGAAGCTGTTCCCATGTTTGCTCCATTCCAAGGGTGTCAGAGCTTCGACCCCTCCCGAGGATGGAGAACATCCCAGGGCTGTTCTGGGGAAGCCTCAGGGAATGCCCTGCCCCAGTCCCCTGAGCAGAGCAGGGTCAGGGCACTCTCTGAGGGGCTCCTGCCTTTCCAGGAGGAACGTGTTCCGAGGGCGGAGGAGACGGGAGGACGAGCGGGTGTCCGTAAGTTCCCCTTCCCTGGTGCAGCCTCTTGTTCCCAGTGCAGAGTGTGGGCTCTGCAGTTCCTGAAGGAATGGCAGAGCCCTTCAACCCTTGGATTAAACTGGGGAATTTCCCCAGGAATTCTCCAGGAATTTCCCTGGCCCTTGCTCAGGGCCTTCCTGCTCAGCCTCTCTGCTCTGTTAACGGGTGTTCTCCATTTCCAGAGACCTCAGCCTTCAGCAGAAACAAAGACTCAGACACCAAAGTTTGACTTGCTTGCATCAAATTTCCCACCTTTGCCTGGCAGCACAGCAAAAATCCCGGGAGAGCCTGTCCTGGAGAGCAGGATGTCTGACATCGTTAAAGGAGTCTGCAAAGAGAAGGTGCCCACTCCAGGACTGTCCCTGCCCTGGGACTCCCTTTTGCCCTGCTGGACACTCAGCTTGTCAGAGCCACGCACTGCAGTGCTTTAAGCCCAAGCTCAGCCTGTGTCTGGTCATAGGATGGTGCATTTTCCCTGGCTTTCTGTGGGAATGCAGCTGGAGCTCCTGCAGTTCTGCTGCTGGAAGCTCAGCGGTGTTTGGGAATAAAGCAGGGAGATGAGGAGCAGTGGCTGGTGGAGTGGGAGCAGTTTGGGGGGCAGTGTGGCCAAGGGAACTTTGCAGATGAGTCTCTTTTTGGGGCTGCTGGGACTAAGCTTTGATGATCAGGGTGGTCCAACCTGCTGGGGGGGGATCGCTTTAGGGGCAACGCTCCAAAACAAGTACAACTGCCATAATCAGGCCTTGAGCAGCCTTTGGGAATATCCCACTTCTCAGATGTCTTGCAGTGCCACGTGGGGGGCAATTTAAGCCTCTCTGCCATCTCTTTGCAACGTGTGCTCTGTGTCCAGGAGAGCAAAGACTCGCTGCCCTCGTGCCCAGCGCCCGAGGAGGAGACGCCGAGTGTGGCCCAAGTGCCCCTGAGCCCCCCGAGCCCCAGCGAGCCTGCAGTGCCCAGGTGGGTGTGGGGCTGGGCCTGCCGGGGGCCATGGCACGGCCTCAGCTGGGAGAGGCCCCCAGGGACCACCCAGTGCAGCTCCTGGCCCCGCACAGACACCCCAACAATCCCACCCTGTGCCCCAGAGGGTCACCCAAACCCCCCTGCAGCTCTGGGAGCCTCGGGGCTGTGCCCACCACCCTCTGGGTGCCCACCACCTTCTCCTGAGATCCCCCCTGACCCTCCCTGCCAGCCCCAGCTGTTCCAGGGTCCTGTCCCTGCTCCCCCAGAGCTGAGATGGAGCTGCCCCTGCAGACCCTGAGGAGTCTCCCCTCAGTGCCCTCCTCCCCCAGCGCCCTCAGCTGCTCCTCCAGACCCTTCCCCATCCCCGTGTCCCCCCTTTGGACCCTCTTTAGACTTTTTCCACATTGTGGTGCCCAAACTGCCCCCAGGCCTGAGGTGAGGACAGTCCCCCCCTCACCTGCCCAGTGACACTGGGACTGGTGCCCCCCAGGCCGTGGTGCCCCCCAGGCCGTGGTGCCCCCCAGGCCGTGGTGCCCCTTTGGGCTGCCAGGGCACTGCTGGCTCCTCTGCGTGTTGTCGCAGTGTCTCCAGCCAGCGTCCGGCACGGTGGCAGCGATGTTTGTTGTTCCTCCATCTGTGCTTGGCAGCCTGTCCAGAGCCCACCAGCTGGAAATACCAGCCAGTGGTGGGAATGCCCATCCCATTCCGTGCTGATCAAACCCACCCGTGACTCCAGAGCAAGGAAACCCTCCCCAACACCTCCCCCTCTGTGCCCGCGGGCATTAACACCAGGCTGTGGTTGCTTTGGCAGCGCGGCCGAGCCGGAGAGCAGAGCAGAGGAGGGATGTCCTGCCCAGGCCGTGCCCAGCCAGGCGTCCCCCCCCTCCTGCCTGTCCCCCGTGGGTGCTGCCAAACCCCCGAGGACCGGCAGCTCCTGTTCCCCGTCGGCTGCGCCGGGCGCGGCGCCCGCTCTGTACTCACAGGTAAGGGGGGGGCACCGGGGTGGGGGGCGCACCTGCTGGTGGTCCCTGGTGTGTGACCCCCCCTCTCCTCGGCCCCGCAGGAGCCCCGCAAGCTGAGCTACGCCGAGGTTTGCCAGAAGCCACCGAAGGAGCCGCCGGCGCTGCCGCTGCGGGAGCTCCGCGCCAACGTCGCGGCGCCGGCACGGGGCGACGAGGGCGGCGTGGTGGAGAAGGCTCCCCCTGAGAAGGCTCCCCTCGAAAAGGGTCCGGAGAAGGGTCCCCCCGAGGGGCGCACGAGGGAGCAGCCCCCGTTCCGTGGGGTCTCCAGGGGAGCCGCCGGCAAAATCAGGGAACAGCGGCGCCCGTTGTGCCGCAGAGCTTCGCCTCAGGGAGCGGCGCGGCGAGGAGGGAAGGAGCAGGTCGTGCCACCACGGTCACCAAAGTAACCCCCCGGAGACCCTCTGTGGAGGGGGGAGCAGCACGGACACCCAGCAGGAGGAGGAGGAGGAAGGATTCGGGGAGTGCTGGACTGGAGCGTGGCGTTGTGCCGGAGGAGTTGGCGGAGGGGGGTCCCCAAAATTCATCTCTGAAAAGTGATCCCGCAAATGCTGGAGGATTCCAATCGCTATAAATAGAGAGATTATAATTTTTGTATTTTTGTTTTTAATTTGCAGAGGGTTTTTCCCGCTTGGAAATTGGTTTTGGGGCTTGTGAAAGTAGCGTTTTGATGAGGCGAAAGAATCGGGATGGACCGATGAGCCTGTCCCTCGGAATAGGAGGAGAAGGAGGAGAGAATATTATTTTTGGAAAAAGAAAAAGAGCATTTCTGTAAAATTAGAACTTTTTTTAACCTATTTAACATTTGGTTTGTGGGCTGGTGTGTGTGCCATGGACGGCCTTGCATTGCAGACCCTCTGCGGGAGCGGAGCGAGCGCGGCCAGAGCTGAGTCATCACCGGGCGCTGGTGATGCAAAGTGAATGTACTACTGTAGCAAACCTTGTGTTTCCAGCTTGCAGTAGAGTCTCCTGACCTTACTAATGATTCCTTCAGCAAGCTTCTTAAAGTGTAATTTTTGCAGGATACTGGTTTGTAGATGGGAGGGCGTGGACGGCGGGAGGTGTCTGGGAGGAGGTGGAAGGAGCACGTCAGAGGTTTGAAATTGCCCTTTCTCCTCTCCTCCTTGGGAGGGCAAGTTCTTAAGTTTGGGGTTTTGTTTGTTTGCTTGCTTTCCTCTCTTGTTACTTTCTCTCATTTCTTCATTACAGACTTTAGTGCATTTTTCCTGAGGCAGGCCCAGGGACAGGTGGCTCCACAGCACCTGATGTGGCTGCACAGGTGAAGAGCCTGGAATTCCGGCTGCAGGCGTGGAATTCTGCCTTGCAGGTGGGAGCTCTGGGCACTCCCCATCCCCTCTGGATGGCTGGCAGCAAACCGGGGCTGGGTTTTCTCTGTCCTGCCTCTGGAACGGGCTGTTGGCTGCCAGAAATCAGGGGGTTTGCATCTGGGGAGCTCCTCGTTTGCAGCTCGTGTAGCAGGAAGTGACTTGTTGTAAGTGCTGAGAGTGGAGCTGAAGGGGAAGAGCTGGAAGCCCCTGGTGCTCAGAGAAGCTGCTGGAAAGGTGGCTCCTGGCCAGCTGTGTGTGCCTGGCTGTGCAGCACTGTTGGGCAGTAAGGGGTTGAGTTTCAGGGTGATGAATGCCCGAGATAGGAACATTCAGCACGTTAATCTGCCAAAATCCGCACAGGGTTCAGAGTTGTGGGTAAAGCATTGGGGAAAAGCAGCTTCCAGCAGTGAGAATCACATCTTTATTTTCTTCCTCTTTTTTTTTTTTCTTTCTTTTTCCTTTTTTTAGTAACTAGCAAGTGTACAAATTTAAAGTTGTAAGTTGTGAACACTGGAAAACTCAATTGTGATATATTCCGTGACCATCCTAGTAATATATGCTCGTGTTGCCATGGAATGAATGTAAGTGGCAGTTCAAATAACTGTGAAATTCTTCATCTTCTGAGTTCTTAGCCAGATAACCCTTGGCGACTTGGCCTCAGTAGGGATTCTCTATCAACTGCTTGGAGAACACTCATATCTATTTTTATAAATATATATATAAAGCCAGAGTTGTCATTTCTCTAACTTATTATTCAGCTTGGCAATTGCTTTGAGTTGATTCCTAACACAATATAATGTATTTATGCAGGTAACTGTTCGTTTCTAGGCGTGGGATGTGTGTAGGACTGTAGAGCAGGCTGAGTTGGAAGGGACCCATCAGGATCATCGAGTCCAACTCCTGGCCCTGCACAGACCCCCCAAAATCCCACCATGTGCCTGAGAGCGTTGTCCCAACGCTGCTTGAAGTCAGACAGGCTGTGCCCACTGCCCTGGGGAGCCTGCCCAGTGCCCACCCGCCCCTCTGGGGAAGACCCTTGTCCTGAGATCCACCCAAACCTCCCCCACTCAGCTTTGTGCTCGAGTCCTGCAGGATGTGCACAAACATAAATACATAAAGCCCAAATCATTAATCTTTCTAACTACTTGTACTGCATTTGGGAGAGTTTTTCTTAATTTAGTGAAAAGAAATCTCTGGTCCCATGGCCACTTTAGGGATCCTTGCAGACCCTTCTCCCTTTGCCTTGGTGATGCTGCTTGTCTTGGAATGCCAGCGGAGCTGAGACGTTCCAGAGCTCGGAAATGCAGGACTGCAAAGCTGACTTGGTTCCATAACCAATTCCTGCGGCCCAGGTGGAACAAGATGAACCTGTGGGGTGGTCCCAGGTGCCTGGGGAGGAGGTGCCCTGTGCCTGGGAGGCTGAGGAAGGGCTGGAAGCCGTTAGCTGATCCCAGCGGGAATTGCGTGGGAAGGGGCTGCTGCAGGGGCAGGTCGGAATTCCCTGATCCGTGTGCTGCCAGCGTGGGGTGACCTGGTGGTGCTGAGGGCACCTGGATGGGGAGAGCATTGATGAGAGGTGGGGAGAGCCCAGCCAGCTGCAGCCCAGTGCTCTGGGGGTGGGCAGGGGCTGCTCTGGGTGCTGGTCAGGCTGTTCCTCGGCTTTTCCCGGCACATCCCAACTTGGGGCGCTGGGAATTCTTCATTTCCCACCTGTGTGCAGGGATTCCATGGAGTGCTTCCCTTCCACCTTTGCTGACTGGGCCGTGGGATTGGTTTTTTCCTCTCTTTATTCTTTTCCACGCAGGGGGAAATTCCCAAGTCGATCCAGAGGCCGTGAAGCCGCAGTGGGGTGGGAATTCTGCACTGGGATTCAGGGACTGCAGGTCCCTTCTCCTCCCCGTGCTGGCCTTGGGCAGGGGCTTGTGGCCCTCCCCACCAGTTGGCCTCTTGGACAGACTGGGGAAACTGGGGCAGAGCAGTGGTTTGGAGCCCCTGCTGGAGTGGATTTCCAGGATTTCCCTGGAACTGGATTGTTGTCAGCAGAGCTGGGGCTGTCCCTCTTTGGGGACACTGGAGGTGACACCGTTCCTGAGGCTCCTCGGGGTGGCCCTCAGGGCTGTGAGGACCAGTTGTCCTGCTCTGCTGATGTTTCAGTCCCAGGAGGTGCAGATCCCACTAAAAGTGACTCAGTTTTAGGAGCTGTGACTTGTGTTGGGGGTTGGTGATTTTTGGTAACACCAGAAACACTTCCCAGTGGGGTTCTTTTCCAAATTGTTGTGCGTGGAAGGGATTGGGCCCCTCTCTTGTGCTTCTGCTGGGGAAGGAAACAAGGAGAAACTCTTTGCATGTGGTAGATTAAAAGTGCAAAAAAGTTCTATTTCTTTGGATTTCTCCCATTAAGTTAGTTTTATAGTATCTTACATTCCTGCTCTCGTCATTTTGTTTCTTTTTGACCTTAGCCTGGCACAGTTATGATGGTGCAGTTTTAGCTGTAGGTTAAAAAAAAAAAAAACTTAAAAAAAAATAAATAAAGTAACCCACTTATTTACCAGAAGAGAAAGATGATACTGTGGCAGATCAGTAGCAAATAAGTGACTTAATCAATGCTTTACTGTAGTTACATAGCTATGGCCTTACTTCTTTGTCGATATCAGCTTAATTGTCTTGAGAGTGTCTGTGATTTTTACTGTGCCCAGGGCTTCCTGGGCTGAGATTTCTGCTCTGTACAGATGAATTTTAAATTTGTAAAATGCACCATTGTATCACAGACAATGCAACAGAAATGCACTTCGGGGGCAGCGGCTTCTGCTGAGTTCTTTTGTAAATCCTGGATTCCTACAGATATGCAATAGAGTTTTTTGTTTCTAATTTTGATATTTCCTTCTGGAACGTGAGATTGTTGCCATTAATCTGAATGATTTCTCATGCTCTTCTTTGCGTGTATATATGACATATAGTCTGAGCTTCCTTTGGGCTGGTACAGCAGTTTGGGTTGGTGGAGTATTTTAGTTGGCTCTTCTCTTAAGTGCCTTTAGCTCAGGCACTTCAAGAGGTTCATTGAGTCTGTTTTTAATGTACAGTTGGGAGGACTTGAAATGGAGTTAAAGCAACTTATTTCTGAGAAAAAAAAAAAATCCATCTGCAAACTTAACCTGTAACAACTTTAAAATTTTATATTTAAGAACCAGAGGTTTATTTTTATGGAGCTTCAGTTATGGATACAGTTTCCAAAAAAAAAAGAAAAAAAAAAGCAACCTCAAATGTAAACAGACTGTGCATAAATGGGTTTTGTTCTAATTTTTATAGAATACAAAATATTCAGATAATATATTGAGCTTGAGTTCCTACAGACATCTTGTTCCTCCCGGATGGATCCAGCTTCCCCTTGGCATTGACGGTCTCTCTTCAAAGCGGTAGGAAAGAGAAACAAAGCAACTTTCTCTGGCTTTTAGACTGTCTGTTCTGATTTATTCCTGTTGTCAAAACTGTCCAAAACAAAATTTGTGTAAAGTAGGTTCATGCTTTAAATGTTCAAATGATAATACATGTATTTGTATTTGTTTTTGACATTGCCAAGGTGCTATGGGAAATTGAAATAACAGTTAGAAAAATAAAGCTGATTTAAAAGAGAAAAAAAAAAGCCAAAAAACCAAAAAAACCCTAAACCACAAACGGCTGAGCTCTTGGTCCTGTGTGTGCGCGTTGGAATGGGGCTGATGGAATGGGGGGGTCCTTGGGAAGGGGTGGGGGGATCTCTCGGCCCTGGGGGGGATTTGGGGGGCTCCGGGTTTGATCCCAGAATTCCAAATGTGGGTCAGGCGGGAAGGGCCCCCAGTGGGGTCTCCTGGTGTCCCCTCCCTGCTCCAGGGGGGTGGGAGAGTCTGGAATGTCCCCGGTGTGGGACCCTCGGGGGTTCCATGGGAGTGCCCATCCCGAGGAATCCCCGGCTGGAATCAGCTCCCAGCCCAGGATGGGGGAGTGGGAACGGGAATGGGAACGGGAGTGGGAATGGGAACTGGGACTGGGACTGAGGTGGCTCCAGGACCAGAACCTCGAGTGGGACCACACAGGGGGNTAATTTTTATAGAATACAAAATATTCAGATAATATATTGAGCTTGAGTTCCTACAGACATCTTGTTCCTCCCGGATGGATCCAGCTTCCCCTTGGCATTGACGGTCTCTCTTCAAAGCGGTAGGAAAGAGAAACAAAGCAACTTTCTCTGGCTTTTAGACTGTCTGTTCTGATTTATTCCTGTTGTCAAAACTGTCCAAAACAAAATTTGTGTAAAGTAGGTTCATGCTTTAAATGTTCAAATGATAATACATGTATTTGTATTTGTTTTTGACATTGCCAAGGTGCTATGGGAAATTGAAATAACAGTTAGAAAAATAAAGCTGATTTAAAAGAGAAAAAAAAAAGCCAAAAAACCAAAAAAACCCTAAACCACAAACGGCTGAGCTCTTGGTCCTGTGTGTGCGCGTTGGAATGGGGCTGATGGAATGGGGGGGTCCTTGGGAAGGGGTGGGGGGATCTCTCGGCCCTGGGGGGGATTTGGGGGGCTCCGGGTTTGATCCCAGAATTCCAAATGTGGGTCAGGCGGGAAGGGCCCCCAGTGGGGTCTCCTGGTGTCCCCTCCCTGCTCCAGGGGGGTGGGAGAGTCTGGAATGTCCCCGG
>VXAU01005771.1:262994-285625 GCA_013399695.1 Formicarius rufipectus | reverse complement strand
TTGGGTGTCCCTCGGGATGGGGCTCGGGGGGAGGTTGCGGAGCAGGTACCTGGGATTTGTATCCCCTGAATTTCCCTCCCCCCGTCAGGGCACGGAACTCGGTGCCAAAGTCAGCGGCTTCTCGGGAAGGGTTCGTTCCGTGGCTGGGATGATCAGGGAATGAGGCTATCCCGAGCTGGAAGGGACCCCACGGGAATCCTCGGGGTCTCTGTTGGCGTTGGAAACTGAGGAAAACCGAGCTGCGGGGACATCCTGCCTGGCTCTGTTTACCCCAGAGGGCACAAAAGGGGCTTATTCACCCTTTGGAGAGGAGGAATTCGCTGGGGGATTTGGGGGAGGGGGTGGGTGCCATCCCCCTGCCCACGCTGGGTTTGGGGTTTGCCATCTGCAAAGGCTCTGCCCCCCTGGTTGGGGTCCCACCCTGCCCTGGGCAGGGCTTCCCCCCGATTCCTGCAGCAGAAGTTTGGGCAGGGGGACGAAGGAGGTGGGCTTTGGGTTGGGGGCTCTGCCAGAGCAGGGGGGAGGTGAGGAACGGGCTCTGGGCTTGCTCAAAACGTGGCAGTAAATAAGGGGAGGTTGGTTTTTAAAGGTTTGGCTGGATGTTTTGGGGCATTTTGCTGGGGTTTTCTGGGGTTTGGTTGTGGTGGCACTGGGAACCCGTCTGGGTCTCACCCTGCTGGAGTGGCTGGGCCATCCCACCCCCCAAAAACACCTCCAACTTCGCTGCTCCAGAGAGGAGTTCTGTGGGTTATGTAAGTAATTCCCTGAGTATTAAACCCACTGCCCCCTTTGTGGGGTTAATACTGGGATTTCTTAGTATGCGTGGCCAGGATTTGTTTGTGCAGATCCCTTTTTCTGTCAGAACCCCCCCCTGGAGTGCCCAGAGTTTGGGGTGCCTGTGCCCCCCAGCTCTTGGGAACGCCTTTCAGGGGGGCTCTTGCTGAGATAAGTGAGGTCTGACCCGGCCAGGGCAGGGAGGTGATGGCACCGTGGAGTTCCTCAAAAACACGGCCCAGTTTGAGGCTTAAGCTGGGGGATTTTGCGGGCTGAGTGTGCTTTGTTGAGCTGGCACAACCCGGGGCTGTGGACAGTAAACAATCCTCAATAGAGGCATTTCAGCAGGAATGGCAGCAGAGCTCGAGTGGCTCGGTTGGTGCTGGGTAAGAACACTTGATCCCTTTTTTCCCACCCCCTTGTTGCAGCTCTGTTTGTCCCTGGGCCTGGCTGGACACTCTGAATGCTCCTGTCAGGTTTTTTTGGGTGAGAGCACCTGGTTTTTGGGGCAGGGAGCAGCCTGGGGTCCCTGGAGCTCTGCCCTGGAGGGACAACCTGGCTGCAGGGGCAGGGAATGCTGCTGTGTGCTGAGCCTGGCACGGAGGGTCGTCATGAGTGTGCCCACCGACCACCAGAGGGGTGAGAACTGACCCCAAAACAGGGGTGAGAACTGACCCCAAAACAGGGGCAAACAGCGTGAAAAGCTCCTGTGGTGTCGTGCTGGGGAAGGTGCTGCGTCAGCAGGCAGGATGCAAAGTGGAGCAGGATTAGGGTAATGGAAGCTGGAAATAGCAATCAGAGTTTGCTGGGATGAGCCAGGAGACTTCCTCAAGGAACAATCTGTGCAGGCAGAGCAACAGGGCTAATTATCCCCCTGGATTATTCCTTGTGGTCACTGTGGAGGTGACAGTCCTGAGCCCACTGGGAGTGTTGGGTGAGGGAGTGGGACGCGAATTGTTCAGGGATCAACAGAAATTGCATCTTTTTGGTGGTGTTGGGCCTCAGAGGTGGTTCTGAGTCAAACTCCTGTATTTCTAAGTGCGCACAAGAACTCAGTTGTGTCCTGTCAGTTGTGCCCAAAGCTGAAGTCCCAGAGGGCCCCTGTTCCCTCCCAGAGGGGTCAGAGTTGCTGAGGGAGAATGTTCGAGTGACAGTCACTCTGCATCAGCTGAGAATTGGGTCATGGAGCTGTGGGAAACCTGGAACCTGCTCATTACTCATGTTTCCCTTCTTTTCTCACTTTTGGGATATTTTTCTTTCTAATGCTTTTCTTCATCTGTCAGTACCACCCACACTGTGCATCTCTAATGATGGGAAGGGCTTTGCGTTTGCCTCTGGTTCTGTTTCATGAGTGAGAGGGCCAGGGATGTGAACTTCAGGAGGCTTTCCCCCTTGGCACGTGTCTGGGGGTGCAGGAGCTGAGGCTGAGACCCCCAGAGAACCTCTGGGCTGAGCTGCAGTGAAGGTGACTTTGCATCCAGCACAGGATGCTGCTCTTGGAGTGCTCTCTGTGAGTGCTGAGGGTTCACAGGGCTGGCTCAGGGGCTGAATCCGCCCCTTAGCCGGGGAAAATGGGAATATCAGAGCCCTTCAGCACTCGGGTTGGGGGTGTCTGGGTGCTCTTACACTTCGGGGGGCAGTTTTGAGGCCTCAGCCCAGCCGTGAGTGGAGCTGGGCAGCTCTGGAGTTCTCCACATGCGAAGGCTCTCAGTGGGGCTCAGGTTGTCTCACCCTGGGCACGGGGCACGAAGGTTGTGCTGCCTGGGAAGGGGCTTCTCCTGGGGGTGAGGGAGCTCTGGCAGGGACAGGAGGGCAGGGACAGGAGGGCAGGAGGGCAGCAGGTACAGGACACAGGACAGGAGGACGCAGGACAGGAGGACACAGGAGAGCAGGACAGGAGGACACAGGAGAGCAGGACAGGAGGACACAGGACAGGAGGACACAGGACAGCAGGACACAGGACAGCAGGACAGCAGGACAGAAGGACACAGGACAGCAGGACACAGGACAGGAGGACAGCAGGACACAGAATTTCCTATGAAATCTGAGCATTCCTGGGATCCCTCAGAAACTGGGCATGTGGGTCTGCGGCCTCTGATTGCCAGGAGCCTGTCAGAGGAGGGGAGGGCCTTTCTTACAGATTAGGCAGCTGAGGCACAGAATTTAAATTACAGAGTCAAGGCGAGTAATTGTCTGAGCAGGACTGGCTTGTGCTGAGTGAGCAGAAAGGGTTCGGTGGAGCTGCTCCCCCCACTCAGAGGGGAACTGTGGGCAAAGCACAGGAAAGGGTGAAGAAGAGCTTTATAAACATGAGCAAGTCAGATCTGATCCTCCTGTAGCTGTAACAGGACTTGCAGGTGGTTTTTGTGCATTTATGCAGCATCTCACCCACAAGTCTTGCATTAGGCAAAACCAGCACTGGGAAAGCTTTTATGTTGCTTCCTGAATTTCCCTGCAGGACTGAGAGAGGATGGGACCCAAACCTGCTGGCAGATCTGTGTCTGTGTGTGCAGCCAGCACGGGCCCAGCTCTGGGAGCCCTGGAATCCCAAAAAGCCCTGTCAGGGAGCTGGCTGTGCTCATCCAGGGCTCTTCCTCGCATCCTGATAAGGATCCTTCCTCTGCCTTCACTGCAGCTGAAACTGGGGAGGTTTTAAGCCTTTCCAGCCCAGGAAAAAGTGATGCAACCAAGGAGCACATGGGCTTTGTGCAGTGTCTGTGTCACAGGAAGAGGAAATGCAGCCCCAGAGCAGCAACCAGAAGGTCCCCAGGATGGTCACAGAGAGCACAATGATTGAAGGGATTAATGGTTTGGAGAGAGGGAGTTGAACACAGTGGCAGAAGTGTTTTGGCTGCTGTGGGTGGGAGTCGGGTCTGCTGGTGGAGTGTGACTGGGAAGGGGAGGAAGGTTTCTGGAGCACCCAGCCTGGGATAACACAGGATAGCCAGGAGAGTTAAAGAATGTGCATATTTTTGTGCTGTCCCTTTTATACTTAGGAAATGAGGAGTGAGTCTGGGGCTATTTTTAAAAGCTGCAGCTCTGACCCTTTGCCTTGGGGAGAGGAGGAAATGAGAGGCTTTCAAGGGACTCCTGCACCTCCTCCTCTGAGGCTCTGCCGGGCTTGGAACCAGTTCCCTCAGCTGGGTGCAGGGGACATCTGGCAGCAATGGTTCCCAGTTTGTCTTCTGCCTCCCAGTGCTTCTGGGGTGGTGATATTTGCCATTTCCCTGGATATGGGGCTGGGAATGTTGGGAATGCTGTTGGCCCCGGGGTGCTGGTTGGGAGCCTTCAGTGCTCAGTGTGCTGGTTTGAGTCCTGGGGCAGGAAATCTGGGGTGGCAGATGGGATGGGTGGCAGAGGAGCTGCACAGGACCTGCTGCTGCTCCCCCCGAGCCCAGGCACCCCTGCAGCTCCTCAGGGAGCCCCCCACGAGCTCCTGCCCCACTGGGGATGGGGCTGGGAGGGCTCCTTCCCCACTGTGCCATCAGGGTTGGTCGTGGAGTTCTCTCCTCCCTGCATTTATCGTGTTTGTTCAGTGGCAAGTGGCAGCTGCCAAGGAGTGAACTCATGGGGAGCATTCCCAAGGGCTGGACAGGGGCTGGAGAGTTCCTGTTTGCCTTTCCCTCCTGGACAATGTGCAGATAATTCCTCGGGATGGGTCTCTGCAAACCGCCTGCCTCGGTCACAGAATGCATTTCCTGACTCTCAGTGAGTTGCTCAGTTGCTTTTCAGGCCTGGATCCACCGAGAGGGGAATGGAAACATTGGTGGGGCTGATTCAGTCCCAAAGGTTCTGGAGAGGATTGTGAAATCAGGGCAGAGTCATCAGGCCGGGATGTCTCGTTGCATTAATTAGAGAGGAGGACTCTTCGCTGCGGCGCGTGTGAGGAGCCGGTGCTGTGCAGCTGAGGGATGCTCTCCAGGCAGCAGCATTCCATCTGCTCCAGCAGCTAATCCAGGGAATTCTGGGGAGAAGGCTGGGGAAGAGCCTCGCAGCCCCCTTTCTGCTCCTGGGTCGTGTGCTGGGTTGGTGCTCTCCCCTGATAGTTGGAGTGAGATGCTGTTCCCATCAGCTCCTGTTCTTTCCCAGCTCCAAAGCTGAGGATTTGGGAAGCAGCACTTGGAGTAAACCCAGGCAGGACATCAGCCGAGGCTGCACCGAGTTTGGACCAAAGATGGTACAAACTTCTCCTTTTCCAGGGGAAGGGACCTTCCAGAGCAGTGAAATGGTGACTTAACTTCCCTTGCTGGGAGCAAACACCTTGTTTTATTTAGTGTAACTCCAGCTGATTAAAAGCAAAAAACCCCATCCAGCTTTAGCACTTCCCTGCCAACGGCACCTGTCCCCAGTTCCTGTTGACTCCAGGATTGCTGGTCCCAGCTGGGTCTCCTGGGCTGTGCATCCCACAGGGGTGGGAGCCCAGGATGCAGCTCCTGCCTGAGCCGCCTCGTTCCCCAGCCCTCAGCCAACCTGCCTGCCCCGGCTCCCTGGCCCGGGGGGCAGAACCGGCCAGGGAATTGTCTCCCTGCCTGAGGAAATGTGGGATGTGCCTGGGGACGGCAGGAGGGGCTCCGGCTGCCCTGGCAAACACGGCTTTCCATGCAGGAATGCTGATTCCATCCAGGAATGCTGATTCCATCAGGGATGGCTGGAGCTCTGGGAGCCGAGCCCAGCCCCGAGGTGTGCACTGAGGGAAGGGGTTGGTAGGGATGGTTGTCCTGCCTGAGGAGGGCTTTGTTCCTGTGCCTGGGTCCTAAAGGTGTTGGGAAACTCCTGGTGTTGGAGATGAAGCCCCGAACTGCTGCAGAGGGGTGAAGGCAGGGCCTGTGCTCCGGGCCTTGGGCTCTCTGGGTTGGAAAACTGCCTTGGGAACAGCAGGATTGGTGTCCCTCTGACCCAGGGCTGGAGTTCCTGTCACTGGGAGCAGCCCAGGTGAGTCCTGGAGAAGGTCTGGCTCATCCCTCCACTCCTGCAGAGAAGGAAACACCAGAGGGAAGGGACCTGCCAGAGCTCCCTTTCCTTGGGAAGGGACCTGCCAGAGCTCCCTTTCCATGGGAAGGGACCTGCCAGAGCTCCTTTTCCATGGGAAGGGACCTGCCAGAGCTCCTTTTCCATGGGAAGGGACCTGCCAGAGCTCCCTTTCCATGGGAAGGGACCTACCAGAGCTCCCGTGGCAGTGTGGGCACCTCTGCTGGCAGTGCCAGGCTCTGCTCAGGAGGGACCTGACGAGGGGTTTGCTTTGCCTGGGGCTCGTGTCCCCATCCCCACCATTCCCAGGAATTAGGAGTGTGCCCTTCTCTGGAAGGTGATCCCAGGAAGGAGCTGAGCAGCCAAAAGGAGCCCCTGGGAGTTTTCTGCTCCCTTTGCAGCCCGAGGGGAGGGCAGAGCTGAGGGTGGGACGGGGTCCCTTTGGGGGTGGGGGCAGGACAGGACCCTGCTGCCAGTCCCACTCGCAGTGGGCATTGTCCCTGGGATCAGGAGGAGGAGGATCCCTCCCAGGAGCTGGGAAGTGGCAAATTGCAGGCTGTGCTTGTGCTCCCCGGGCTGGAGGGGCAGAGCAGGAGGTGGAAGTCTCTGCTGGGAGAGGAGAACCAGCCCTGCAGCTTCTGGAGCTGCTCTGCCTTTGGGGCAGCCCTTCGTGGGACCCACGGGGGAAGTGCCCGTTCCAGGAGCTCCCTGAGGGTCCCCCTTGGAGTGAGGCCCTCGTGGCTGGGGGGGCTGGGCTGGCAGGGGGGGCTGGGCCAGTTCCCCTCGGGTGGCTCTGTGCTGGTGGCCAGGCTGGAGAAGAGCCTGTCTGCTCCAAGAGTGTCCTGCAGGAGAGCATCCCGGGATTGCTGCCAGGGCTGGGTCCCACCAGGGCTGGATCCCACCGGGGCTGGATCCCACCAGGGCTGGATCCCACCAGGGCTGCATCCCACCGGGGCTGGATCCCACCGGGGCTGGATCCCACCAGGGCTGGATCCCACCGGGGCTGGATCCCACCAGGGCTGGATCCCACCAGGGCTGGATCCCACCAGGACAGCAGGGCTGCGTCCCACCAGGGCTGGATCCCACCAGGGCTGGATCCCACCAGGGCTGCGTCCCACCGGGGCTGCATCCCACCGGGGCTGGATCCCACCAGGGCTGGGTCCCACCAGGGCTGGGTCTCACCAGGGCTGGATCCCACCGGGGCTGGATCCCACCGGGGCTGGATCCCACCAGGGCTGGATCCCACCAGGGCTGGGTCTCACCAGGGCTGGATCCCACCGGGGCTGGATCCCACCAGGACAGCACAGATGGATCCCACCAGGGCTGGATCCCACCAGGACACCAGGGCCGGCTCCCTCCCCTCCACCTCCCTCGTGCCGTCACAGGCAGCTCTGGTGTTGCTGGAGCTGAGAACTTTGCCAAACTGGAGAGGGCACTTTGGGAAAGGTGTTGGGAGGCTTTAAAAACCACGCCAGCCTTTTTTGGTGTTTCAGGAGCAGCGAAGGGGTTTGTAGGTAACCAACTGAGTCATTGTTTTAGGCTTTTGTGGCAGTCCTGGAGAAGTGCTGAACGTGAGGCTGGAGCCTCTTGTGTTGGAGAAGGGAGGGCTCAGAGTGGCCAAGTGCCCGTGGAGATGTTTTTGGAGACTGAGACCAGTGTTTATTCTTAGGGCAGAACCTTCAAGTGATCCCTTGTGGATTAAAAAAAAAAAAAGAACAATTCTCATTGTAATCAGAATGAAACCCCCCCATTCTTACACAATTCAGGCTGGGCAGTTGCCAGGGAAAAGGGGGAAGTCTCGTGATTTGGAGCTGCCAGGCAGGAAGGGGAGATGGTGGGGGCTGGGCTGGGGATGTCAGCCCTGGGGTCACCCCACCTGGGGACATCAGCCCTGGGGTCACCCCACCTGGGGACATCAGCCCTGGGGTCACTGGGTGGCTGAGNGGGAGATGGTGGGGGCTGGGCTGGGGATGTCAGCCCTGGGGTCACCCCACCTGGGGACATCAGCCCTGGGGTCACCCCACCTGGGGACATCAGCCCTGGGGTCACTGGGTGGCTGAGGGGACACTGGGCCAGTTCCAGGCTGGGCCCCTGCAGCACTGGGGCAGCACTGGGGCAGCCCAGTCGTGGTGCTGGTGGCACAAAGAGGGTGTGACCCTCCCTGGGCCTGGGGAATTTCTCCTCTCTGCTGTAAATTTCCAAGGCCTCCTTGAAAATACTCTGAATTTCCAAAGTCCTGTGGTGCAGGAGAAAGTCAATTATGGAGCCCCAAACAGGCAGAATGGAGGCTGAAGGCGAAGCAAGTGAGTCAGGTCCAAACAATCCTCTCCTGCCTCGCTGCAGCCACACCTGGAAACCTGGAGCAAACATCTCTCTTTGGTTATTCCCCTCTCTGAGGCACTTCACTTGTTAAGTCCTGTTGTAAAACTGCAGCCTGGAAAAGTTGTGCAGGGCCAGGACCAGGAGCACAGAGACCTGGGCTGGAACACAGTCCATGTGCTCTGATATTCCCCCCAAATCAGCAAAATCCATAGCCCTGGAGCCAGGGCTGCCTTGGGAGGCTTCCAAGGGAATTCTTTTTGCAGTGGGCCTTTAAAAGAATGTCTGGCTGGAAGAGCAAACAGGAAGATTTAATTAATTACCCTTTGCCTTTGTGTGTGCAGTCCTTGGCTGGACAGAGCTTTGGGAAGGCACGTTCAGAAGGAGCTGCTCAGGGCATGGGAATTGTGAGGAAAAGCTGAAAGGAAAAGCTCTGGATCCAGCAGGATCCTGCAGGTGTGTGGGATCCCAGCAGGGTCCCATCCCTGCCCTGATCCCATCCCTGCCCTGATCCCATCCCTGCCCTGATCCCATCCCTTCCCTGATCCCATCCCTGCCCTGATCCCATCCCTGCCCTGATCCCATCCCTTCCCTGATCCCATCCCTGCCCTGATCCCATCCCTGCCCTGATCCTCTTGCAGTCCTTGGATCACTTGCACCTTTCCACGGGGCTGTCTGAGGCTGTTTCATGGATTCCTCCTTGGAAGGTGCATTTCTGCTCCCTCAGCACATCCTGCCCCAGCAGCTGCAGACAGGGCTGAGTCTCAACTCACTGAACCCGTTCCTGGTGCAGCCTTGGCCACCTTCTGCCGGGCCATGGCTTTGAATTCCCAGTTCCTGTGCTGAATTCTTGGGATTCCCCCCCGTGGGTCTGTCAGGAGAGCCCTGACCCCTCTGTGAGGCAGGGCTGAGCTGGTGGGACTGGTGCCTTGTGGAATGGCTGGAGCCCCTGGGGCTGCTCCCAGGTGGGACAGGTCCCTGCCTCTGGAATGGCTGGGCTCTGCTTGGGAGAAATTCCTGACCCCCAGCTGTCTGTGTGGAGAGGTGAGCTCGGGGATCAAGAGAGACACCAGTGTGGAACCAGTGCAGCCCGGCAGGTCCTCCTGTGCAGGTCCTGCCACTCCCTTTGTCCTGCATGAAAGGAAGATTTTGGGGGGATTTATGGCTGTCTTGGAGGCTCCCCAGCACTGCTGGTGCTGCTCTGTCAGGGCAGCAGCTGATTTGGGGAGGCATTTCTGGGCCAGGTCTTTTTGGTTTCTCCTCTTGGAGCTTTTACCATGAAATATTCAGTCCTATCTTGTGGGTTTGGATTTCCATGGAAATTGGGGCCCCCCACGTGTGACTTGGAGGAATGTTGTTGTCTTCCTCCAGCAGAATCAGGGCTGGAGGGAGCGGCTCTGCAGGGTTTCCTGGAGAGGTCTGAGGTGCCACAGCCTGCAGGTGTTGCCCTGGGTGCTGTCCCTGAGGTCCAGGCTGTGTTTGGTGGGAACATCTCAGCTGGGATTCCTCGAGGAATCCATTTTCTGTCTGCATCTTTGCTGCAGTTTGTGATGTGCTTCCAGTGCTGGAGAAGCAACAGTCCTGTTGTGGAGGGCACACTGAAGAGAAGTGCTGGTTTGACTTCCCAAACATTCCCCTTGGGAGACTGTTCCATAGCCCAGTTTTCCTCCTCTGAAACATCTGGAGTCAGCAGAGAAGTCCTGGAGAACAAAGTGGAGGGCAGAGCTCCAGCCCATGGCCACAACCCTCCTTGCTCAGGGCTTTTGCTGGACTGCAAGTTTTCCATTTGGACCTGAATCTTTTTCTTTCTTGGCAGAATAACTTGGTCAGTGATTCCTGTCCCGTGCTTGGCCCCTCCTGCCCCCCCAGCCTGGCAGTGCTGGCCCTGCTGCCCTGCCCTGCCCTGCCCTGCTCTGCTCTTGGGAGCTGAAAGCCAAACCTGCTGTGAACCCCGTGTTTTCTCCAGGAGCATCTCCCTGGGGACTCCATTCCACTGACCCCCTGGTTTTATGAGCAGTGGGGTGTTCTGGGGATGTTTGGGATCCCGTGACTGTGGCTCCATCAGGCTCAGGAACAGATGGTTCCTGTCCGAGTGCTTTTGCTGTTGGCTCTTTTAGCAGGAATGAGTGGGAATGTTGAATTCCCTGCTCCGTGGGGAGCCTGGGAAGGTCACATGGGCTGTGCTGGAGGAGCTCCTGTTAGAGTGGGGTGGTGAGACCAAGGAGGAGGCAAATAATCCCTGGGATCACAGGAGCCTGGGATGGGTTGGAAGGACCTCAAAGCCCATCCAGTCCCACCCATGGACAGGACACCTTCCCCAGCCCAGGTTGCTCCAAGCCCTGTCCACCCGGGCCTGGGACACTGCCAGGGCTGGGGGTGATGTGGAACAGACTGGGGTGAGGGGGTCCCTGGGTGGGCAGACCCCAGGGATGAAGCTCTGGAGCCCTGGGGAGCTGCAGGAGCAGCTTTGCCCAGCAGCTCCATCCATCCATCCATCCATCCATCCATCCATCCATCCATCCATCCATCCATCCATCCATCCATCCATCCATCCATCCATCCATCCATCCATCCATCCATCCATCCATCCATCCATCCATCCATCCATCCATCCATCCATCCATCCATCCATCCATCCATCCATCCATCCATCCATCCATCCATCCATCCATCCATCCATCCATCCATCCATCCATCCATCCATCCATCCATCCATCCATCCATCCATCCATCCATCCATCCATCCATCCATCCATCCATCCATCCATCCATCCATCCATCCATCCATCCATCCATCCATCCATCCATCCATCCATCCATCCATCCATCCATCCATCCATCCATCCATCCATCCATCCATCCATCCATCCATCCATCCATCCATCCATCCATCCATCCATCCATCCATCCATCCATCCATCCATCCATCCATCCATCCATCCATCCATCCATCCATCCATCCATCCATCCATCCATCCATCCATCCATCCATCCATCCATCCATCCATCCATCCATCCATCCATCCATCCATCCATCCATCCATCCATCCATCCATCCATCCATCCATCCATCCATCCATCCATCCATCCATCCATCCATCCATCCATCCATCCATCCATCCATCCATCCATCCATCCATCCATCCATCCATCCATCCATCCATCCATCCATCCATCCATCCATCCATCCATCCCTCCATCCATCCAGGGGGACCTTTTCCTGCAGGGACCCTGTGGGATCCTTTGTGCTCCCCAAAAGGCTCCCAGGAAAGGTTCCTGTTACCCCCCCTGTGAATCTCCCCTTTCTTTTTGAGGTGATGCTTTGGGGAAGTTTTGTCTGGGGTTTTTAGGTTGTTTTTCTGGCCGTTTTAGGGTTGTGTGTTAGATTGTGCTCTGTCCATGCAGAGAATTCCACTGGCAGGAGCTTTTCCTGCTGCCACCCCAGGGAGTTCAAAGTCCTGGGTGTCTGTTTGCCAGGAGGAAGTTGGAGGCCTGACTAATGAAACCAGGCTAATTCCGGGGAATGAAGTGCTAATGGGAAATAAACCAATGAAGATTAGTTGGTTATTGAAAGTAATTCTGCTTCCACCTTGGAGGGACATTGGTCATCACTGAGAGAAACTGCACAGTCACCTTGGCTTGAAATTTAACACAAGTGAAAAATTTAAGTATGACCTCCCTCTCATTAAAATGAAGTCCTTGATGTCCTCAATCAATGGCAAGATTTTTTAGGAGCCTTCAACAAGCCTTTTCAGGCTGTCCTTAAGGGCCTGAGCAAGGATTCCTGAACTGGAGGGAATGGGGACAGTTCTCTGGGAGGTGACAGGGAGGTGAAGGAGCATCCAGGGAGGAATCCCAGCCCTGCAGTGTCCCTGTCCTCTGCTCACCTCCTGCTCTGGGCCGCACAGAGGAGCCTCAGCTCTTGTGCTGCCTTCATCATTCTCAGAGTATCAATCTTTAATTCAGGCTCCTTAAAGCTTTTAGCAGATTTGTCAGGCTGCTCCCTGTGGGGGGGGATGTGAGGACAACTGGAGAGAGCATTTGGATTCGCCTACAGGGTGGAAATGGGGTTTATTTGTTTGGATTTGTGACTGAAATACTCTGAAGCAGCTCATCCTGTTCTGTGGGTAACTTTGCCATGGATGTAACCAGGAAACAGGAGCAGCAGTTCCTCCTTTTCCCCAGCCCGGCCAAGGGCTGAAGTGTGGTTGTTGTCTCTGCTCTCCTGTGGTTAGAAGGTTATGAAAATGATATTCCATCCTTTTTGACCCATCTTCACAGTAAATTTGGTCTCGGAGAGGTTGCAGCTCATCCGTGCAGACACACCAAGGAATTTTTACCTGTTACTGGACCTGCAGTTTCTTCTTTGCCAAACTGCAGATGCTTTGTTGGAGTGGAGAGCTCAGGGCAGGTCTGGTGGCTTTTCAGGACATGAGATAATTTGGCCTGACAAATGTTTGGAGCCACTTTAGGGATTGATTGGGGATTTTCCCCCCTGTGCAGCTCCACTTCCATTTCCCAGGGAGTGTTTCCAGCTGACCAGTGTTTGCTGGCTCAGGCCACCCCTTGGCTAAAAGAATTTGTTTACAGCTGTGTCTTTTGATACTCTAATGCTGAATTTACCACCGGGGGGGTTTTCATCTACCTGCACAGAGCTGTGTGGTTTGGAGAGGAACATGTTTATTTTCCTTGCCTTTTTATTGCAGATAAACCCCAGAGTTTATTTTCCCTGTGTGCAGGCACCAAACTCAGCCAGGGCAGCTTGGAGAGGGATTCAGGGGTTTGCTCACTGCTCCAGTGTGCCAGGGGCAATCCAGGGGCAATTCAAGGGCAATCCAGGGGCAATCCAGGAGCAATCCAGGTGTTGAGCAGGCATAAACCACATCTCCTTCCTCTGGTGCTCAGCTCCTGTGGAGTCTGAGCTGCCTCAGGTGTGGGGCAGCCCCTGCCCTTCCTGAGGTTCTACCACTGGAATTTTGGGCTCTCCCTGTCCCAGTTTTAGTTTTCCAGAAGGGAGTGATCTCTGTGTGTCCATCAGACCAGGCTGGAGCTTGGAGAGAGGGTGCCCACCCTTTGTCCTTCCCTTTCCCCTTGCCGAGGGGAGCACCGTGAGATTCTGAGGAATGTGGGATCCTGGAGCTGCTTTTGGGGTGGGGTCCAGGGCTGGGGTGGGATCCAGGGCTGGGGAGGGATCCAGGGCTTTGCATCCTCCCCTGGCTTTTGGGTTTTGGGAACCCCAAGAGCATCCCAGGACAGGTGTCCCTGGCTGTGCTCGCTCCACTGTCCCCTCCTGCTTCCTTTGTCCCTGAGGGACAATGAACAGGTAGAAACTTCCCCCTGCAGAGGTGGATGATGGGGGTGTTGGGTGGAAAAAGGTGATCTCAGGACCATTTTTACCATGCCCAGGAACAGTTGAATCACATATGCAAATAATAAATCTTGCACGTGACCCCATCCTGGGGCAGAACCTGGGAAATCCTTTAAAGAACTGCAGCTCAGCACGGGGGGAAATGCATTTTTGTGGTACAAAGTGGTACAGAGGGCACACACCAAGGCCTTGTCACCAGCAGGGCTTTACAAAAGGAGAGGTGTTTCCATCTGGTTTTCACACAGCAGCAGTGAGAGGAGTGTGAGTGCAGAGGCTGCGTGTTTGTCCCCCTGGCCCTGCCCGGGGTGGTTTGCAGAGGGCACACACAGAGCCCCAGCAGCAGCTGCACTGCCAGGCTGGGCTGAGCAGGACAGCCCAGGGCAGGCACAAACCCAGCCGAGGGGATGCTGAGCAACCCCCTCGGCTGACTCAGCTGCTGCTCACACACAGCCACTCCCAGGGGCTCAGTCCTTGGCCCTCTCCCACTGCTCTGCAAAGCCCAGTGGCCCAGGAAGTGAGTGCAGGTTGTGACTCAGCACCCCACGGAGCCCGGCTGTGTGAGCCTGCAGGAACAGCAGGCAGTGCTGGGCACCCTCTGCCACGAGCTGCCTGCCCAGCCCAGCAGGTTTCACACACACTTTCTCCACCAGAGAGACAACTGTGGACAGAGGAGTTTCCAAATCAAGCACGGGAATGGCAATAAAACCAAACCCACGCAGGCACCCAGAGGGATTCAAGTGGAAATCACTGTGGGTTTTCATCCTGCACGGAGTTCCTGTTGCCCACCTTTTCATAGCTCTTGGGAGCCAATATTGAACAATGCTCTTGGCCTGAGCTTTGGATCCAGGTGCCACAGGCACTCCCTGGTGGTGCCTCTCCTCCAAACCTTCTCCAGCCATCCCACAGGGCACTTCGGATACACAGCCCGGGTCATTCCAACCAGGCCTGAAGTTGCTTTCATTGATTAAATCCTAAATTCTTGAGTCAGATACAAGAAGGGGAGAAGAAAGAAGCGGAGAGCAATTAGTGCCCTATCCAGTGATGAAACAGCTGCTCACACCAAGGGTTCAGCAGCTCTGACCTGCCCTGAAACGCCTTGCAGAGCACTCACCCACTTGGCACCTCACCCTGCACTGTAATGATGCATCTCCAGATGGGAAAATGCTGCTCCGAGTCCCAGGGAGAGGAGGGTGATGACTGGGCATGATGAAACCGAGAGAGGCACCTCCAGGATCCCTCCTCAGACAGGACTCAGCTGGAGCAGCACAACCAGCCACACGGAGGCAATCAGTGGCAGGAGGGAGCTTTGCAAACTCAGGAGGTCAGATGTGCATCCCACATCCCTGGTGTCCCAAAGGGACAGTGCCACCTGCATCCCACATCCCTCCCACCCTGCTTTCCCCAAAGGGACAGTACCAAGTGTGTATCCATAAGGATGTCATTCCCATTCCATAGAAACAGCAGCAGAGAGAGCAGTGGCTGCTCCAGAGGCCCCAAGACCTCGTTTTTCCCAGAGCTCTGGAGTCTGGAACACAACCCAGTCACTGCAGCTCTCCCAAGTGCTCACTCGAGGACAGCCACAATTAAGCAGGATTAGTCACCAGAGCAGGATCCCGGCACTTAGAGGCAAAGCAATACAATCATTAAACTTTTCCCAGTCTCCAATTAGTGAGTGACACCCCTAATTTGAGTGGTGGAAACTCCCCCCACCTTCCCGAGGTGTTCCCGGCAGGGGCAGCTCCGGAGCTGTGCTTGGATCTCCCACTCCTTCCCTTCCAGCCTGACTAGTGGGAACCAAAGCACCCTGTCCCAAAGCCCTGAACCTGCTCAGCACCCCCAGAGCAGCATTCCAGGGAGCAGGAGCATCCTGGGATCCCTGCAGCTCCTCCTGCTCTCCGGGCTGGCACAGCAGGACCCGTCCCAGTGGAGTCCCAGCCTGGCACCGCAGCTCGGACCACCAGGAGCAGGGATGGAACACCCAGCAAGCGTGGCAGGAGCTGCAGATCCCGGGCCCGGGGTTCCCTCCCATCCCTGGCTCCCTGAGGAATGGCACAGCTGAGGAAACCCTCCTGGCACATCCCCAGCAGGGCTCAGGAAGCCCATTATCCCACCAGGAGGATCAGGAGGAGCGACTTTGGCCTCCTGCAGCAGCGCTTTGTTCCGGGCTGGAGAGCAGGACGTGGCACCTCCCGGGGCTGGGGAAGCCTCCAGGCTCTTTGGGAGACCAAAACAAGGAGCAGAGCTGCTCAGCAACCAACGGGAGAACCCTCTGAGCCAGCCCAGAGTCCCCGGACACGGCCCCTTCCAGGGCAAACACACCCTGTTCCCGGATTGATGGGGCGCACGCAGCGCTCTTCAAAGGGAATGGGGTTCCACTTGGGAGGCAGAGTGGCCCTTTGAAGTAGGAACAGCTCTGCTCTGGCCAGGAGGAAACAGCCAGGTCGGTGTTTTGGGATATCACCCCAATATTTCGGACGTTCTGAGCAGGAACAACCTCACACGTGGGGTTTTCTCCCCTTCCACCGGAACATCACCACTGTTCTAAGATGTTTTCACACAGCTGGAAGGCCAAATATCGCTTCTGTGCTGACACCAGGGGACTTGGAGCCTAAAAAACAGGCTTGAAAGTAGAGAAGATCTTATTCCGCAGCCGTTTCCAAACCCACAGCAAGTCCTGGCAGGGACTCTCGCGGGGCAGGAGCTCCTCTCCCAGGTCAGATAAACTGGTCTGTGCCCTGTCTCACTGGCAGGGGAGGAGTGAGGGGCAATCCCAGGGTTAGGGCAGAGCTCAGGCAGCAGCTCGGCCAGGGGAGCACAAACAAAGGGGCTCCCAGAGAAAGGGCTGTGCTCACACAGGCTGGCTCAGAGGGGAAACCTGTGAGACACACGTGCTCACATGGGAGGGACACACGGTCACATGGGAGGGACACACAGTCACATGTGAGGGACACACGGTCACATGTGAGGGACACAGGGTCACATGGGAGGGACACACGGTCACATGGGAGGGACACACAGTCACATGTGAGGGACACACGGTCACATGGGAGGGACACACGGTCACATGGGAGGGACACACAGTCACATGGGAGGGACACGCAGTCACATGTGAGGGACATGCAGTCACATGTGAGGGACACACGGTCACATGTGAGGGACACAGTCACATGTGAGGGACACACGGTCACATGTGAGGGACACAGTCACATGTGAGGGACACACGGTCACATGTGAGGGACACAGTCACATGTGAGGGACACACGGTCACATGTGAGGGACACACAGTCACATGTGAGGGACACACGGTCACATGTGAGGGACACAGTCACATGTGAGGGACACACGGTCACATGTGAGGGACACACAGTCACATGTGAGGGACACACGGTCACATGTGAGGGACACAGTCACATGTGAGGGACACACGGTCACATGTGAGGGACACACAGTCACATGTGAGGGACACACGGTCACATGTGAGGGACACAGTCACATGTGAGGGACACACGGTCACATGTGAGGGACACACAGTCACATGTGAGGGACACACGGTCACATGTGAGGGACACAGTCACATGTGAGGGACACACGGTCACATGTGAGGGACACACAGTCACATGTGAGGGACACACGGTCACATGTGAGGGACACAGTCACATGTGAGGGACACACGGTCACATGTGAGGGACACACAGTCACATGTGAGGGACACACGGTCACATGTGAGGGACACAGTCACATGTGAGGGACACACGGTCACATGTGAGGGACACACAGTCACATGTGAGGGACACACGGTCACATGTGAGGGACACAGTCACATGTGAGGGACACACGGTCACATGTGAGGGACACACAGTCACATGTGAGGGACACACGGTCACATGTGAGGGACACACAGTCACATGTGAGGGACACGCAGTCACATGTGAGACACACACGGTCACATGTGAGGGACACAGGGTCACAAGTGAGACACACATGGTCACATGTGGGACACACACAGTCACATGTGAGAGACACATGGCCACATATGAGACAGACACGGCCACATGTGAGACACACACATGGTCACATGTGAGACACACATGGTCACACGTGAGAGACACATTGTCACATGGGAGGGACACACAGTCACATGTGAGACACACGTCACATATGAGACACATGGTCACATGTGAGCCACACATAGCTACATGTGAGCCACACAGTCACATGTGGGCCACACATGACCACATGTGAGCCCCACAGTCACGCGTGAGCATTCCCTCACCCTGCTGGGCGGGAGGAGCCCCCGGAGCGTTGTTATTCCCAGAGGGGCTCCTTCCTCAGTTTGCAGCTCAGCTCCCGGAGCTCCCCGTGCTGAGCAGGGCTGTGCCAGCAGCTGTGCCCTCCTCAGGTGACCCCTCCTTGTCCCTGCTCACCCCCAGGTGGGCTCAGAGCCCTGAGCTCCCCCCAGGTGATGCCTCTCACGTGCTCTGGAAGGTTATTGCTGCAGATCCAGGGCCCGGGCAGTGGAGGGGGATCTGCTGCCCCTGGGAAGCGCTGCCGGGGCCAGAGGGGTCCCTGGGGGTGGCCCCAGGACCTGGATTTGTGGCTTCGAGGTAAAACAGCACAAAGACGCCTCCCGGGTTGGGGGGAGCACCTCGTGACCCCAAATGACCCAGCCCACTCAGGGCACTCAAAGCCCGGCTCGAGTTGCATTCCTGGGAGATAATCAATGTTGGGATTAAAGCAGTTTCCAGTTGGTCAAACAATGGCCCTCGGCCTTCAGCAGAGGGGCTTGGAGTGGGGGAACAGAGTGCCCCAGAGCTGCAGCCAGGGCAGCTCGTTCTGTGGATTAATCCGGAGCTGATCTGTGTGAAATTGGGAGCCCCGAAAGTGCAGCAGCTCAGCCTTCGGTGCCCTGCCCAACAAACAGGGCTTTGTCAGCTGCCACTGCTGCCAGGGCCCTGCTCGTGCCCCTCGTGGGCACAGAGTGGTGCTGTTAAAGGGCAGCTGCAGAGCCAAACCTGCCTGCTGCCTCTGGGGCTTTCTGGGTGTCAACCCCGGGGAGGGAGGCATTCTTTCCTTCAGGAAATCACACTTTTTCTGGAAGGCTCTTAGTTCCCAGACCTTGCTATTATCTGCAAGAGGGAAACCTGATATGCAGCTTCACCCGAAGGAAGGAGGAGGAATCTTTGAAGCTGCATCATCATTTGGCCTCAGCCAGAACCAGGCAATTGTCTGAACTTGTTTCAGACGGTCCTTGTGCTGCAGCTGGAGCCAGAGGGTGGTAGGAGTGTAAGGCCGTTGCACACACAGCCTCAGAAGAAAGGTTTAAACGTTGTGTTTGGGGCTGCTGAACCCTGACATTGAGGATGTCCCAGCCCTAACCCTTGGGGGGGGTCAGGGATGTCCAGAAGGTGCTCCCGGAAAATCACAGAATCCCAGACTGGTTTGGGTTGGAAAAGACTTCAAAGCCCACCCAGTCCCACCCGTACCGTGGGCAGGGACACCTCCCACTGTCCCAGGGTGCTCCAACCTGGCCTGGGACACTTCCAGGGATCCAGGGGCAGCCTCAGCTCCTCTGTGCCCCCTCCCAGGGAGGAATTTCTTTAGGAAAGAGAAGTGGGAACCAGCTGTAAGTGCAGTGCCAGCAGCATTTCTGACTGACTGCTGCCTTTGTTCCTGCCCAGGCCACAGGGGCACTCGGTCCTCCCTGTGGCTTTCTCCAAAGTGCCACCTGCCACTCCAGCCCCCCTGGAAACACCTTGTCTGCAGCAGAGGGACATTTTGGACTGCCAGCAGCACTTCTGGGTGTCTCTGTCTCCTGCTCAGGGCCAGGTAGTCCAAACCCAAGCCCTGCAGACCAGGCTGTGTCTCTGTTCTTCCAAAGCAGGTCCGAGGTGATGAATCCATGGGCATCCCTGGGGAACCCTGTGGGGTGGGGGAGCCTGTCCTGTGCTGGGGGTAATCGGGGACTGGCAGGAAAGGCAAAGTCCTGAGGTCATTTCTGGGGCTGGTCCTGGAAAGCAGCTGCAGTTGATAACAGAATAATTGCATTATTTTGGTTGCCCTCTCTCTCCTCGTGGCCCCTGCCCTCATGTGGAGGTCCCAGCAGCCCTGCCAGGAGAGCACAAACCTCTGGAAACATCCACAGAGGATCTTTTTTCCCTGTTCAAGCATCCAGACCTGTGTCCACAGTGCTGCCAGGGTGGAGCCTCCCTCCCTGGGTCGTGCCCATTCCCCTCCATCCCTCCTCTGGAGTCCCTGAGGTTTGGTTCAGTGGATGCTTCAGAGTTCTCGTCCCGTGGGGGGAAGGGGAGTGGGATGGTGACAGAGCAGCTCTGTCTGAGGCAGCAGGATGAGTTGGTGGCACCACCTCGTGCTGCTGGAGCAGCCTGGGCAGCAGAGCTCAGCAATTGCTGCAAAGGCTGATCCGGGACCTGGAGCATCCCCGGGATCCAGAGGCTCCTCAGGCTTCCCTGCTGCAGCATTTGGGAGCAGGTGGAACATCCAGGCTGCTCAGGTGCCCTTCCCTGGGCTCCTCCTTTATCCTGCACCCCCAGGTGGGTTCGTGGGAGCAGGAGCAGTTCTGGGTCTTCTCTTGGGAAAAGGGGAGAACTGGATACAAATGGAATCTCAGGATCCATTTCTTGGGTGCTTGTAGGGAATTCCATCTCTCAGGTGGACACCTGTTTGGTCCCCAGCAGGCAGGGCCTCGAGGATCCCATCCTGGAGGAGTTGGCAGTCAGGATTGGTGTCCTCCACGGGAGGAACATCCCTGTTCCCTCTTGAGCTGGTCTTGTGTCTGCAAACCACAAATCCTGATGTCTCCTCTGAGTCCTCAGAGGGGCATCTCAGGTGTGTTTGCAGGACCTGCTGGGCCGGGGGAAGGTGGATTTCTTTCCATTCTTCCTCTAAACCTGTTGGAGCAGGAGAGAATTCCAGGAATTCCTCCCGTGTGGGGTGAGGGGTGANGAAGGTGGAGACCCCAGAGGTCTCCAGGACCTGGAGGGGCATCCAGGGAAGCTGCAGAGGGACTGTTCATCAGGAACTGGAATGCCAGGACAAGAGGGAATGGCTCCAAACTGACAGAGAGTAGTTTGGGATGGGATATTGGGAAGCAATCCCTCCCTGGGAGGGTGGGCAGGCCCTGGGCTGGATTTCCCAGCAAAGCTGTGGCTGCCCCATCCCTGGGGGTGTCCAAGGGCAGGTTGGAGCACCCCGGGCTGCTGGAAGGTGTCCCTGCCCGTGGCTGGGGGTGCCTGGGGGTGGTTTAAGTCCCTCCCCACCCAGAGCTGGAAGGTATTCCAGGACTGCAGTCGTTGGGGGCTCTGTGTGTGTGTTCCCCTCTCTGTGCTCACCCAGCAGGGGCAGGAAGGAAGAGGAGCCTCTTCCCCCTCCCAGAGCAGCTCAGCTCTGTCCTGTGGCCTCTGCAACACCCCGAGCTGCTTCCCTTGGAGCAGAGCCCCATTTCCTGCCAGAGCCTCCTCAGCACAGGGGAGGGAGCCAGGAGAGCATCTCAGCACTCCTTGCCTTGGGGATTTCTGTGCCAGGGATGAACAAACACCCTTGGAAGGCTGAAGGGTGGGCTTGGCTGGTGGCTCTTTGTGGTGCTGTGGCTCTGGGGGCATCTCAGAGCTCCCTGGGAGGGTTTGGTTTGTGCAGGTGGGGTTGGTGCTTGGCAGGTTTGTGTTGGAGGAGAGGGTGTTCTGGGGGTTGTTGTCCTGGTGCTCCTCCCGTGGCTGTAATTGCTGATATTCCATGAGGAGTCCACGTTCCTGTCCAGGTCTCACCATTTCCACTTGCCATGGATCAGCAGGAAGGGATTGGTGTGGAAGGAAACTTCTCCCTCAGTGACTCTCCAGTTTGTTTCTCAGGGGCTGGTGCCGCCTTTGGACTCTGCACGTCCAGGGGGGTTTAATTCAGTGAATTCCCTCCCCCTGTGCTGAGTGACAAGGACTTGGGGTGTCCTTTGGGCAGGACCATCGTCACCCCGTGGTGTCCGTGGGGTGAGTCTGCACACGAGGCTCTTCCCGGGAGAATCCCTGGCTGTTCCCGGAGGTTGTTCCTGGTGTTTGTGCTCTGGCTCACGGTGACACAGCTCAGCTTCCCCCCTCCCTCTGACTCTCAGTCGCTGCTGCCTCGTTGCACTTGGTGTCCCAGCTGAAGCTTTATGTTCTGCAGCCCTGCATTTGAGGCTCTCCACTTCCTTGTTAAGGCCATGCTTCATTTATGTTTTTGGATTATAACGAGCTGCACTTGGGGCTGCAGCACCAGGAGGACCCAGCACTGCCAGGAAGTCCCCAGAATTTATCCCCTTTACTTCTGGTGCCTGAATTTTGCTCACTGGAACGTTCCTGCTCTTGCCAAAGAGCATTAAGCTTTGATTTTTCTCTTGGCTCATGCTCAGAAAATCCTTTTCTCAGCAGCAGCAGCAGCAGCAGCAGCAGCAGCAGCAGCAGGGTCAGTGCTCTGCAGCACAGGGCTCTTGGAGGGGCTGTGCCCTCAGTTGCCTTCGTGCTCCTCGGTAGGATCTCACCTCAGCATTCCAGTGGGGATGGGTTTGTTTTCTTGGGGGGATATTAGTTTGGGATCTTAATGAGAGTTTTCCACTTGCCCAGCATGTGAAGCAGAAGGAGATGCTGCCAGGACTCGCCTTGGGAGCTGTGGAGTTTGTTCACAGTGCACTCCAGTCCTTTGTGGGTGTTGTGTTCCTTAGTAATTCCCAGCATTTTCCATGGCAAGTGTTTCCTGGTGTGCAGTGTGTAACCACCAGTGTCAGGAGTCCAATTAAACCCTGTGGAGAAATTAATCACCAAACAAGCAGCCCCAAACAAACCTGTGGGTTGGATTCCAGGGAATCCCTCCCCTCCCTGTCCAGGTGTGTTTTCCTGCAGTGTCCTGTGGCTCCAGAGGGACTGGGGGCACCAGTCCCAGTGTCACTGGGCAGGTGAGGGGGGGACTGTCCTCACCTCAGGCCTGGGGGCAGTTTGGGCACCACAATGTGGAAAAAGTCTAAAGAGGGTCCAAAGGGGGGACACGGGGATGGGGAAGGGTCTGGAGGAGCAGCTGAGGGCGCTGGGGGAGGAGGGCACTGAGGGGAGACTCCTCAGGGTCTGCAGGGGCAGCTCCATCTCAGCTCTGGGGGAGCAGGGACAGGACCCTGGAACAGCTGGGGCTGGCAGGGAGGGTCAGGGGGGATCTCAGGAGAAGG
>VXAU01005771.1:240160-262780 GCA_013399695.1 Formicarius rufipectus | reverse complement strand
GCATTCCCAGGGCTGCATTCCCTGGACTGGCATTCCCAGGGCAGCATTCCCAGGGCTGCATTCCCAGTGCACCATTCCCAGGGCTGCATTCCCAGGGCTGCATTCCCAGGGCACCATTCCCAGGGCTGCATTCCCAGGGCACTATTCCCTCCCTGCTCCATCCCCTTTCTCCTCCTTTGCAGCCTCCGGGTTGGTTTGGGCTTGTCAGGGCCTGAGTGCAACCCGGGGAGGGCTGGGGGAGAGCTCGGGGTGCAGAGCACACCCTGTGCTGGGAATGTGGGAACCTGGGAATGTGGGAATCAGGGAACCAGGGAATCAGAGAATCTGGGAAGCAGGGAATCAGAGAATCTGGGAAGCAGGGAATCAGAGAATCTGGGAAGCAGGGAATCAGAGAATCTGGGAAGCAGGGAATCAGAGAATCTGGGAAGCAGGGAATCAGAGAATCTGGGAAGCAGGGAATCAGAGAATCTGGGAAGCAGGGAATCAGAGAATCTGGGAAGCAGGGAATCAGAGAATCTGGGAAGCAGGGAATCAGAGAATCTGGGAACCTGTAAATCTGGGAATCTGGGAACCAGGAATCTGGGAACCAGGGAATCAGAGAATCTGGGAAGCTGGGAACCAGGGAATCTGGGAATGGGAGGGACGCGAAGGCTCCTCCAGTTCCAACCCTCTGCTGTGTCCAGGGACACCCTCCACCCGCCCAGGGGGATGCTGGGGCTGCCCCACCTTCCCTGCCCACCCTCCCGGGGCAGGAGCTGCTCCTGCTCCCAGCTGCTGTCACTGTGAGGCCACTGGGTCTGTCCCGCTCCTGCTCGGGGTGGTCCAGGTGCCACCTCTGGAATTCCAGTGTCCACAGTGGAGCCCGTTCTCCTTCCAGCCATTTCACAAACCACCCTTGGGGCCAAACTGGGCGGCTTGCTGGTGGCACTGGTGGTGTTGGGAGGCTCAGAGCTCTGTCGTCCCCTGGGGTGGAGCGGCCCCAGTGCAGGCAGGAGGACCCTGCTTGGAGCCAAGCCCGGGGCTGGTGCTGTTCCCTCATGGTGAGCAGGGGACACGTCCTGTCTGTGGTCCCTCCTCATCCCAGACCTGTGATCCCTCCTCATCCCAGACCTGTGGTCCCTCCTCATCTCAGACCTGTGTTCCCTCACCATCCCAGACCTGTGATCCCTCCTCATCCCAGACCTGTGGTCCCTCATCATCACAGACCTGTGTTCCCTCATCATCACAGACCTGTGATCCCTCCTCATCTCAGACCTGTGTTCCCTCACCATCCCAGACCTGTGGTCCCTCCTCATCCCAGACCTGTGATACTTCACCATCTCAGACCTGTGTTCCCTCATCATCCCAGACCTGTGGTCCCTCACCATCCCAGACCTGTGGTCCCTCACCATCCCAGACCTGTGGTCCCTCACCATCCCAGACCTGTGGTCTGGATGCCCCCTGGAACCAGAGACTTGTGCATGTTTGGGGCTGTGTCTGTGTCTCCCCAACCTTTGGGCCCCCCAGAGCAGAGGTTGGCAGTGCAGGTGAGGCTGGGGAAGGGCTGGGGGCACTGCAGGGCTTTTTGTTGGAAATCCCTTCAAGGTTTCAGCCTTCCTGGTGGTTCTGGTGTGATGTGAGAAATTCAAACAAAAGGCAGCAGCAGATGGTGCAGCTCCAGGATCAGACAGATTAGGGGTTTTTAGAAGGGAAAAGTTTACAAATACTTATTCTGTTCTCTAGTAACTCTGGAGGGGATTCTCCCCCTGTCTCTGCTCCTGTGAGATCCCACCTGAGTCCTGGGCCCAGCTCTGGTGCCCCCCAACATGAGCAGGGTGTGGAGCTGCTGGGGTGGGTCCGGAGAGTCCTGACAGGGGCACTGGAGCTCCTCTGCTCCGGGGACAGGCTGGGAGAGGCAGGGCTGTCCACCCTGGAGAAGGGAAGGTGGTGTGGAGACCACAGCACCTGCCAGGACCTGAAGGGGTGTCCCTGGAAGATGGAGAGGGACTGTCCATCAGGAACTGCACTGCCAGGCCCAGGGGGATGGGGTCAGGCTGAGGATGGGGCTTCGGGTCTGCCCTTTCCCCTCTCTCTCCCTGCTGCCTGGGAGTTGTTCCCCTGGTTCTCCTCACTTGGCTTTGTGGTTACACAACATTTCCATGCACTCCCAGTTTCCCTTTTTAGGTTTCCATTGCTTTGATATTCCATCCAGATAACTGCTCTGATCCAAGGGACTGCATTTGAATAGTGGATGGGGGAGATGTCTGATCCCAAGGGAAACTGCAGGAGGTCTGTAATGGGGAGCTTTGAAATCCTAATGTTCTGGGGCTTGTGGGGTTTCAGGTTTTCTTCAGCTGTGTTCAGGTGAAACCTTCGTGTCACTGGAAGGAAAAGCAAACAGAGCTCACAGTGAAACATTCCAGTGGGATTAAATGAGTTTCCTCTGCTTGGTTTCAGGGGACATCACACAGAAGGGGTATGAGAAGAAGAGGGCAAAGCTGCTGGCTCCATATGTCCCCCAAACCCAAGGTAGGTCCTTGTTCCTTCTTGTTCCTCCTGGCACTGGGATTTTGCAGCCCCCAGGGACCTGGGGAGTGGCTGAGGAGCACTGAGGTCCTTCTGTGACATCCCTGGAGATGGATCTGTGATCCCAGGGATGTCCCTGCCCTGGAGATGGATCTGTGATCCCAGCAATGTCACACCCCTGGAGATGGAACTGTGACCTCCTTGTGTCTTCCCAGTGCCTGAAGGAAATCTGCAGGAAAGATGCAGAGACTGTTTCCAAGCTCCCACAAAGTGGGAATTCTTTCCCTCCTTGTCCCCTCTGAGGGTGTCACAGTGGCAAACAAAGCTCCTCCCTGGACTCCAGGAAGGGAATGTGAGCTCAGATCCGGGGCTGAGGCCGTGGGGCTCCTGAACTCTTCCCCCGTGCCTTGGGAAGGCAGAGTTGGGTCCATCCAGTGGTAACTCCTGGAAAGGCAGAAATCCGGGAATCCCAGAGCGTGAAACCCGGAGCCTCAGTCGCAGTGAATCCTGGGTGTCCTTGGCTTCTGGGAGTGTGTTCAGCCTGCCCTGGAAACCTGGATACTCCAGCTGGTTATTTCCATGGTTTTTCCAGGCATGGAGCTTGAAAACCCCCTCTTTTCCAGGGAATAGCCCATCCTTCAGCAGCACTGCAGTTCCATTCCCAGTGGAAAGGGCAGGACCAGGTTTGGCTGCTGCTTCCCTGCCAGGGTGGCACTTGCTGTCCTCGGTTTTTACACAAACACTTCCCCTGTCTGTTGCTCTGACAGTGATTCAGTCTCTGGATCCCCAACTCACCCCGACACGGGGCTCACAGAGCAGCCAGCTCTCATTACAATCTGAGGACAATTAACAACCCCCCGGCATCCTCCAGAACCCAGGGATAAATAATACATATAAATAATTCATTTTTCATCTCCCTGTCATGTTTGCCATGTTCCTGCCAGCAGAAGGTGCAGCTGCAGCAGAGAGATCCCGACGGGAATGGGAAGCAAATAACTCACCTGTCACCTGCCAGGCTGTGCAGGCAGCAGGATTCCCACTGCTCCCTGCTCTGCAACCTGTTGTTGTGTCAGAGCAAAGTGCTGGAACAAAGAGCTCCCTCTCGGGTGTCGTGTCACTTCCAGCCACCTTTGATCCCTTCCCGACTGGAATGGCACCTTTGTGGGATGCCCCGCAGGGAGAGGAGAGGCTTTGGCAAGGCTTGGGAAAGAGAAGTGAAGAGGAGTTTAATAATTCATTTAAACCGGTGTGAAATCTGCTGCTGACATCTAGTGGGTGCCTGGAGGGGGGAATCCTTGAGGGATCAGGACAAGGGAGGCTTCTCTGCTCTGTTGGGTCACAGCAAAGCTTCCTGGGCTTGGATAAAGGCAAAGAGAGGCTTGGGAAAAGGGAAAAAGAGGTTTGGATAAAGGCAGAGAAAGGTTTGGATAAAGGCCAAGAGGGGCTGCAGAGATGGGCAGCTGGTGGTCAGGGGGATGTGACAGGAGGGGACACGAACTCTGGTGCTCAGATTTGGAGTTGATCACCTTGCTCTGGAGTCCAAGTCCTGCACCTGAAGCAGGGAATCACCCCTGGAGGTGTCCAGGGAAGGGCTGGATGTGGCCCTCAGTGCCCTGGGTGACAAGGTGGGTGTGGGGCACAGGGAGGGCTTTTCCAGGATTCTGGGGAGATTCCTGCAGCTGCCTTGGGGGGATGTGCTGGTGTTGGGAGTCCTGAGCTCGAGGGGCTCTCCTGCAGTTGTTTCCCTGATCCCACTGGAATTGAAGCCCAGGATTTGTGGTTCCCTCCCCATTTCCCTGATCCTTTGGTAGTTTGTGAGAATTCCAAAGCTGTGCACATTGGGATGACACGGTTGCTTTTCTTTCTGCACGACTCCAGGTGACAACCTGGAGGAAATTCCAGCTGGGTCACCTTTGGCTTTTGGTTTTTTAAACTTCCCTCTGACATAGGGATTCATTTTGGAATTGAACCTCCAGTAGCAACTGGATTTTCCCAGTAGCAGCTGGACACTCCTGGTGGCTCTTGGTGGTTTGGGTAAAATGATAATTTCTGATCAGATTATCCATTTAGCTCCCTGTTTTCATGGGAGAAGCTTTTCCTGGACGATAAAGCCACACACTTGACATGCTGAAAGGAGCCAGGACTGGACAAGGGGAGGTCTCTTTGGGCTGGTGATGAGTGGGAACAGCCCAGGCTCTTGCTGCTGGTTTCTTGCTGGTTTCCCACTCAATAACCAGCCCTGGTCACCGGGACAGGGAGCGACAAAGCAGCTTTGCCAGGCAAAGGGAAAAGCATGGCCAGGAACAGCTCCTCTTATCTCTGCTCCCTCTTTTCCAGGGGTGGATCCAGCCCTGCAGAAGGAATCCAGACCTCAGGTGCCTGCTCCCTCTGCAGCTCCAGCCTCAGCATCCTCCTCCTCCTCCTCCTCGTCCAAATTCCACCGCGCGCGCTCCGGGGGAGCCCGAGATGAGCGGTACCGCTCGGGTAAGGGCAGGGCAGGAGCCCCCTGGAGCCCTCCCCCTGGGGGAAAGGTTCCGTGCCCTGGAGTCCTCCTCCTGGGGGGAAAGGGCTCTGTGCCCTCGAGGAGTCCAGGCTGGTGCTCCACAGCTGGTGCAATGTCCTGCTGTGGTGGTTCTGTGTGAAGAAACGTCAGACTTGGGGGGCTGCAGCTGCTGAATCAAAAAGACTTTAACGTGCAGAAAAACCAACTCGTTGCCACCTTGATTTTCTGGCTTGAATGCAACAGTTTGGTGCAAATAGTTCAGAGAAGAGGATAAAAGCTCCTTAAGCATGTGTGGAGGGGAGCAGGTTCAGTGAGGAGCAGGGAATGCTGAGCTGGGGGTAGCTGGCCACTCTGCTCCTGGAGCTGGCAGAGGGAGCAGCAGGAAAGGCTCCCCAGCTCGGCTGAGCTCCTGCAGGGGAAGGTGCTGGACCTCTCTTTGATTTCCACCTCAGTTTGTATTTCACTTGGCAATAACCAGCAGTAAGTTTTTCTCTCAACGTGGGCAAATACAGTTCCTGAAATGTCCCTTCTCCCTCCCACCCTGAGCATTCCGTGGAGCTTCAGGAGAGCCCAGTTTGGGTCCTGCAGAACCATAATTACAGCTCCTCAGGGGGAGCAGCGGATTTGCTGAGCCCTCCCTGGCCATGGCAGGCCTTTCACGGGCTGATTGCTCCTCACCAGCCCAGTGTCTTCCTTTAAAGAGCTCTGGGGGCTGCGGAGGGGTGGAAACCTCACGGCTCAGCCTGTCTCAGCTCCTCATCAAGCCTGTGTTTACAGCTAAACTTGCAAGATTTCCATGAAATCTGCATCCATTTGGGAACAGAAGGTTTTTCCTAAGCCAGGCAACTGTCAGTTTGCAGACCCGAGGTGCACCTGGGGCTGCACACACTCTGGGCATGTGTAAGCTCTGCACAGGCATATTTTAGGATAATCTTTGGCTGAGGGGAGCGAGCTGGTGGGGTTGAGGCTTCTGGAAAAGCTGCTGGAGGCACAAGGACGACATGAGTGACCCAGAAGGTTCCAGACTAAGAGCCCTGGCTGTGCCTTCAGCTTGGCGGCCCCAGGGAGCTCAGTGAGTTCCACAAAGGAAGGAAAAGGCAGTTTCACTCGTGGGATGTCGGGGCAGCGGCGGTGGGAAGGGGCTGAAAACAGGGATACTCTGCTCCTTCCTGCTCTGCCCTTGGAACACGGGCCGTGTGCCCTTCCCCTTCCCAGATATCCACACGGAAGCAGTGCAGGCAGCCCTGGCCAAGCACAAGGAGCAGAAGATGGCCCTGCCCATGCCCACCAAGCGGCGCTCCACGTTCGTGCAGTCCCCGGCAGACGCCTGCACTCCCCCAGGTGAGCCTTGGGGATGGGGCAGCTTCCCAAGCCGGGGGCTGCATATTCCAGCTGCTCACACCCCTGCACCGGCCTGGGGGTCCTGGAGCTCCCTCAGGGCCGGGGATGTGGCTCCCCCTCCACGTGGTGGGAGTTTGGGGGGTCCCGTGCGAGGGGCTGGAGTTGGATTTGGATGTTCCTGGTGGGTCCAGCTCTGGGTGTTCGTGGTTCCCACTGGCCAGAGCTGAGCAGGACTGAGCTGAGGCTGGTCCTGCTTCCCTCACTCCCCTTCCCTTGGCATAATTGACATCTTGGTTTCGTTAAGGGTCAGTGCTGAGCCCCGGGAGGAGGATTTGCAGCGAGGAACGTTTCTGGGCAGGGACCTCGGAGGGGTCCCGGGGGATTCCAGACTTGCAGGATTTGTCCCACCCCTGGCACGCAGTGGCTGCAGCAGAACCCCTGGATAGCTCTGCTGTGGTGTGGCATGTGCAGCAGGCATGGCTCACCCTCTGTGTGCCAGCTCTGGCTTCCCCAGGAGTCCGTGTGCTCGCTGTGTTGTGTGTCCCTGTGCAGAAGCATCGCAGCCGTTTGGACTGACGGAGTCATCCAAATGGGATGAATCCCGCTCTCCTGGGGCATTCACATCCCTCAGCCTGCTCTGCTGGGCCATGGCCCTCCTGCTCTGTCCCTCCTGTTCTCTCACACCTCCCCTCGTCCCTTGCTCTCCTGGGGGGCTGCTGCATGTTCCTGCTGCCTGCCTGGGCTCCGGCTCTGCTCCCTTGTCCAGGACTGCAGCGCATCCCGAGCTGGGGGTGGCCCAGGGATCCGGGGCAGCACTCACAGCAGGGCTGGCTGCAGTCCCGCTCCACTCCTTTCCACTCTGCCAAGGGGGCAGGACGCAATTTTACAGTTTAATTTGCCACTTGGGTGTAGGCAGAGAATCGATCACTTGCCAGAGCAGCTGAATTGCAGCCCAGGGCCAGGTGAGTGTGCCCAGCACCAGCACCCCCAGTGCGGAGTGCTGCCTTGGAGACTGGGCACAGCTGAGGTGGCTGTGCCCTGGCACACACAGGGAGCAGCTCCTCCTCACAGATCCCTCTCTTTTCGTTTGGGGTTGGGCTTTCTGTTGTTTTCTGCCTTTGAAAGGGCCCCATTTAGAGCCCCAGACAAAAGCACTTTCTGCCGTGGCCTCGGCACGGCCGTGCCCCGCCTGAGCCCTGCTCTGATCCCCTGGCAGCGACTCTGAGCCCTCCCAGTTACCAGAATTAGGCAAAGCAGCACCTGGCACTCTGGAATTGGAGCAGAGGAGTGCTGAGGGGTGAGTCCAGGCTTGGAGGAGCCTGGGAAGGACGTTCCCTGCGAGGTGACTCCACCAGGCGTGAGTGTTCCCAGCACCGTGTTCCCGCTCTGATGGTTTGTCCCCCAGCAGAGCCGTGCAGAGCAGCCCCTCTGGGAGAACCTGTTGATGTGTGATTGCCAAGAGCATGTTCAGTGCCACGTGCTGTTCCCTGAGCAGTTGGATTCTCTTTGTGCTTCCACACAGACACGTCGTCCGCCTCCGAGGACGAGGGCTCGCTGAGGCGCCAGGCTGCGCTCTCTGCTGCATTGCACCAGAGCTTGCAGAATGCTGAGTCCTGGATCAACCGATCTGTTCAGGGGTCATCCACATCCTCATCAGCATCCTCTACACTGTCCCATGGAGAAGGCAAAGGGACCAGTGGGTCTCTAGCTGATGTATTTGCCAATACTCGACTAGGTAGGAGCCGGGTGCCGGCGCAGCGGGCGCTTCGAGTTCAGGCTGGGTTGGTGAAGCTGCAGTTGGCCGTTCCCGCTGGGAAACCCGGAGCAGGAGTTCAGCTGGTGCTGCTGGAGCCTCCCTAGGGCTGGCTGGAGCTGCTCCAGCACGTTGGTTTTCCCCCTGAAGGATTGTGGAAGGCTGAGGTGGTTGGAAAAGGGGCAGTGGGGAGTGGAGAAGGGGCAGCGTGGGCAGAGCAGGAGGCACCACCTCTGTGCCGTGCTGCTCCTGGCAGCTCCCTGGGCACAGAGCTGCCCTGGGCGAGTGGCATCTCCATCCGTGTCCTGACAGAGTCCTCGGGGCTGTCTGTGCCCGTGAGGGGGGCAGTGCTGTGTTTGACATCCTGCTCGGAGCCCTGAGATGGTTCATTGTGTTAGAGCAGAGCAGAAGCAGAGCCCCCCCCGGGCGGGGTGTGAGCAAATGAGCCGTCATTAAGAACTGGGTTAATCAGGGGAAAGTTCAGCCCAGCTCCCCGTTGTGGGCTGAGGAACAACCTGAGCATCCAAGTGCTGAGGAGATGGAGCAGAGTCTGCAGGTGTGGATCCCCCAGGCTCAGGTTTCTGAGGCTCTGAGGTGCTCCTTGCTGCTGCTGCTTCTGTCTGAAACGGCCCAGTTGGGTTTGGCTCGGTGTGTGTGTCCCCGGCAGCTGCTGAGGAGGCAGTTCCTGCCCCGTGGGACGTGTCTGTGTTCCCTGTGCTCTCTGCTTCTGCTTCCCTGGGCTGGGGCGAGCACTGCAAAGAAGTGCGGGTGGGTTTTGAGCTGTTTCTCTTCTTTATTGTTTTTGTTGTTGCTGTTGTTTCCGTTTGTTTATTCGCTGGGATGGGAATTGTTTCTCGAAATGGAAAGCTGAGGACATTGCTCATAAAAAGTTAGCCCATACAGTGAATGTCTTTGAAGCAGAGAGGCTGGTTTTAACTGGAGAATGCAGAAGCCTCATTACCTTCTGTAATGAATTGAGGTAATGCAGCTTATCACCTGCAGCATATCTACTATCTGATCTAATTAGTGTTTTATGCAAAGTAGAAGCTCTAAACCTGTGTCAGAATTGTGTTTGCCACGTTCATCCCCTGTTAACACCTGACTTAAGTGAGTAGAACTCTCCCCTACACAATTCTGTGCTTATTTCTCTGAAGGGAGCAATAAAAAGTCCCGCAGAAGTTTGGATTGTACAAATCCAGGTGCTTCCCAGTGGTCTGAGGAGTTCAGTGCATGAGAACTGTTCCTTGCCACTGGATCTCCAAAGGGACACAGCAGTGGGTGGGTTTGAATCATTGGGAAAGGGGAAACCAACACAGAATCAGCCACAAACCCCTTTCAGTGGGAATTATTTAGGATCTGGCTTCAGACCCCCTGAGCTTCAGATGTGTTGGGTTTTCCTTTGTAAGCAGCAGTTGCTGGTGCTGTTAAGCCAGGAGAGAATATTCCTGCCCCATCGGATGAGTGAACCTGCTGGTTGGGCAGGCAAATCCCACAAAAAGCCCTCCATTTGAGAGGAGTTCCTGGCAGAATTCCTGCAGGACACAGATCCAGGCTCACCCCAAGGGCAGGACAGGGTCTTGCAGCTTCAAGCACAAGTGAGACCCGGCTCTGCCCACTGGATTGACTGGGTTTGTCCTGTAGGAGCTGGGCAGGTTCTGGGACCTCCCAGGAACTGAGCCCCACCACTCTTTTGTGCTGCTCTGCTTTGGCCAAACTCCCTCGTGGTTTGTTTTCCAACCCCCTGCCTGCCAACCCAGCTCAGCAGAACTGCAGAGGGGTCAGGGCAGGGCTGAGGGAGGGGGTTGTGGTGGGCTTTGGACATTTCAGAGCTCACGTGAATCCCAAACTTTGAGTACTTTGATTTTATTTTTTTTTACAGTCCTGAGTGTCACCAGCTTGAGCTTCAAGGTTAGAAACCAGGCACAGGAATTCTGTTTTGCTGAACCACTTTCCTGACACGGACAAAACCTCCTGCCTTTGGTTTGTGGTGTCCAGAGCAGACAATGTGCTTAACATTTAGGGGTCAGTGTGTTCAGCATCAGTAACACCTCCCAGGCATCCTTAGTGCTGGTAACAGGTAACTTGACACTTTGCTCGGTGCTTTTGACACAAAAGGGGGTGTTTATCTGCTTTCTTCTCTCTGTAGAAAATCTCTCAGTCCCCCCAGATGTCACAGCCACCACGTCCCCCCCCTCGGGCCGCCCTGCAGGGATCGACCTGCCTCCCTCGGGCATCGTCAAGGGGATGCACAAGGGATCCAACCGCTCCAGCCTCATGGACACAGCTGATGGTAGGGAACCTTCCTGAGCCCCAGCACTGCCACAGCCTCCAGGCAGGGCTCACAGCCCGGGATTTATCCTCCCAACTCCAGTTTACCCCGTTTAAGCCCTTCCCAAACTGGGAGCGGTGGTGGCGGCACCGCCGCGTTCCTGTGCCACGGTTGTGTTGGCACTGGGTGGGAATTCCCTCCTGGAAAGGGTGGGCAGGCTCTGGAAGGGGCTGCCCAGGGAGGTTTGGAGTCCCCAGGCCTGAAGGTGGCCAAGGAAGCCCTGGATGTGGCACTCAGTGCCAAGGGGGGATCTGGCACAGGGTGGACTCGATGGTCTTGGAGGGCTTTGCCCACCTCAAGGATTCCCCCGTTCCAGTGTCTCCACGGTGACCTGTGCTGAGCTGACAGTCCCGGGAGGGCTCGTGGGCTCCTCCTGCCACGTTTGAAGACAAAAACCTGCCAAATGCATGGGTGGGGTGATGGTTTTGGAAAGCTTTTGTCCCAGAGCAAGGAAATCACGTCCCTCTGAGCTCCCGGGAGGCTGAAGATGCTCAGGGCTTTGTGTGCAGGTGCCTCTGCTGTCCTGGGCTGTCCCCTCTGCTGGCACATGGAAACCAGCATTTGGAAGGGAGGAGATGCTTTCAACATTCATTTCTGTTAATGGCATTTCCTGACCACTGAGTTAATACAGAAGTGGTGTAAAATTAATGTCCCCCCGCACTGGCACAGGGGCTGAGTGAGGGGGTGCCCAGAGAAGTGCCCTGCACTGGCAGGAGCTGGAAATGTTTGTAATGGACTTTGTTGGCCCAATTCTTCCCCCCCAGGTGTCCCTGTGAGCAGCAGAGTCTCCACAAAAATCCAACAGTTGCTCAACACCTTGAAAAGACCTAAAAGACCACCCCTGAAGGAATTCTTTGTGGATGATTTTGAAGAAATTGTGGAAGGTAATGGCACAAACGCTGGTTTTATCCATCCTTTGTTGCAATTCCACTGCAAAGAGCTGAATTCTTTCGTGCCCTGGTTATCCAGGTTGACTCACCCACTGTTTGCAGCAGCCTCATGAACAGCCAAACCAGTGCTGGAAGTCCTCTACTGTTCTGCTGAGCTTTGGGAGCCTCCTCAGCACTGAACTTGGGAACAGAAATACTGAGACAGAGTTCTCAAAGCCCTTCATTTGCTTGGGCCACGTGAATTGATTTCCCCAGAGGGATTGTCCTCACTGGGCCTTCCATTCCAGCCTGTCTTGGTTCGGTTTCCCTGTCTCCAGTTCTCTGGTCCTCTCCTCACTGATGTGTTGAGCACCTTCAAACATCACCCCAGGAGAAGACTCTGGTTCTGGGGCAGGAATTCCTGGGAATTGGGCTGGGCTGGGCTTCTTAAAGCTCTTCCTCCTCTCTTTCACTTTGGTTTTCAGTGTCTTTCCAGCTTAGCTGTCGGGTGCCACATGGGGTCGGAGCGGGGATGTTGTGTTGGGATTGTACTGGGAAGCTCCTGGTAATACTGGAAACCCTGTTGAATTCTCCAGTTCCCCAGCCCGACCCCAACCAGCCCAAGCCCGAGGGGAGGCAGATGACCCCAGTGAAGGGGGAGCCCCTGGGAGTGGTGTGTAACTGGCCCCCTGCCCTGGAAGCAGCTCTGCAGCGCTGGGGGACCACCCAGGCCAAGTGTCCCTGTCTGACAGCCCTGGATGTGACAGGAAAACCAGTTTATACCCNGGTCCCAAAAGCCTTCCTGGACTCACCAGTGTGGCTGGAGGTGGTAAAAGCAGCCAAGAGCTGAGCTGTGCTGGTCTCCTGGGAGCTGTGCAAGTCTGTGTCCTCTGTGTCCCAGGCAAGCTGTGGAGCAGAAGCCTCAAGCTGGCCTACACCCTGCTCAATAAACTGGGGACCAAAAACGAGCCTGTCTTGAGACCTGGAGACAGGGTAAGGACTTTGGGGCTGCCTGGTCCTCCCTCGGGAGTGACAGGAGGGGTTGGGGGGTGTCACTTAGCTCAGAATCCTGTTCTTTTCACAGCAGTTCCCTAATCCCAGCAAAGGAATCTGTGTAATTTTTCAGTGGTTCTGCCTCCTCTGGGAGCAGCTTCTTGGCTCTGGACTTGGAAATACATCTGAGGAAGAGCTCAGCTGCTCCGAGGGAGAGCCAGAGTGTCACCTCTGGGTTCTGGCTGGGGGAGCACCTCCGTGTGCTGGGACACATGGGAGTGGTGACCCTACCCCTGGAGGAGCTCAGGCTCAGTCCATACCTTCTGTGGGAGAAAAAACCTGAAATAACATGAAGTCTTCAGTCCCTGTGGGTGTGAATTTGCACTCCAGGTTCTGCTCCAGCTAACCAACACCCCTCTGTGGGTTGCAGGTGGCCCTTGTCTATCCCAACAACGACCCCGTGATGTTCATGGTGGCATTTTATGGCTGTCTCCTGGCAGAAGTGATCCCAGTGCCTATAGAGGTACCTCTAACCAGAAAGGTAACGTTGCTGGAGCTTGGAGGAGCTGATGTGGGATGGAGACCAAGGCAGACCATCAGCCTCTCACAGCCTTTGAGCAGCTGCTGCCTGAGCAGCTCCCCACCAGCAGGGACCTTGGGGAGCCTGGAGTGGCATTTCACAATGGAAAAACTTACTGAGCAGAGCTGAGCTGAGCAGCTGGGGCTGCTGGATTCTCTGGGAGCTGCAGAGGCCACTCCCTCACTGCACATCATGCCGAGGGAGCAGAGGATGGGGGGCACCTGCCCCCTGGCACAGCCTTGCCGGGCTCTGCCAGGCTCTGCCTCTGCTGGAGAGGAAGGGGCTCCCTGTTTCTGAGGGTTCTCAGGCACTTTTTGGGAATGGTTTGCTCAACAAAGTGTTTCCTTCACCCCTGCCAGGATTTTTGCATTGTTGCCACGTCAAGAACTGTGGGAAACTGTAGGATTTCCTAAGGGGAGCAAAAGCAACAGGCTCCTGGCAAACCAGGCAGGAGAGGTGGGAGCTGGGGTGGGAACCCTCTGGGTCCCAGGGCTTTGGATTCCACTGCTCTGCACAAAGTGCTGTGGCACATCAAAGCTCAGACCTCTGCAGGGTTTGCCCACTGAAATGCTCCTCATTTCAGTGTTGCTGGGGTTGTGCAGCAGGAAGGAGTTCCTGGCCACAGAGGGGTCTCATTTCAGTGTGACTACACGTCCTGCTGCCTTTTTTGCCTCTTGATTCCTCTTTGGAGCCTCTGGGCTTCCATCGGTGATGCTGAAGGGGGTGTGACCCGTGCTGGGTGCTGGGCAGGGCCACTTGTTTCCTCTGGATCCCTCATCCAATGCCTCTGAATCCTGCCAGTGGCACATGTCACTGAATCCCAGCATGACTTGGCTTGGAGGGGATGCTAAAGCCCATCCAGCTGCACTCCCTCCCAGGGGCAGGGACACCTCCCACCAGGCCAGCTTGTTCCAGTTGGGATTCTGGCTCTTTGTGGGTTGTTTCTTCTTCTTCCTCCCCACGACGTTCCCAGTTCCTGGAGTGGCACCATCTGGTGGGTTTTGGTGAGGGGGAAGTTGCCCTGTGGCACCTGAATGGAACAGGAATGACTTTGCCCCCCTGTTCCCTCAGGATGCTGGTGGGCAGCAGATTGGCTTCCTGCTGGGCAGCTGTGGCATTGCTCTGGCCCTCACCACTGAAGTGTGTCTGAAAGGGCTTCCAAAAACCCAGAACGGAGAGATCGTGCAGTTTAAAGGTGAGTGGGGTCTGGACTGGATCTTGGTTGTCCTTCTGCTGCAGCTCCCAGGGGTCTTCAGGCATTTGGGGAGCAAAAGGGGCAACTTCTCATCCTGCCACTGAAATGCTGTGGGTTTGAAGTGTGTGGTGGGGCTGGTCCATGTGTCTGACAGGACTGTGGGGTCTGGAAGGCATGAGGAGCCAGCCCACGTGCCAGCCCAGGGTTGGCCTCGGGTCCCTTCAGTGGCATTTGGCACGTTCCAGGGCGGTTCATTCACAACACAACAAGCTATTTTTAGGAATGCTGCAGGGATCTTTCCTGAGGAGAGGAAGTACCTTGTTGCCCACTGAACTCCCTGATGAGAAATGAGATGAGCCTTCTGGTTGGGAGCTGGGCTTGGCTTGGAATTCTGCTGGTGTAACTGGCCTTGGACAGATGATGGGGTGCAGTGTATTCCTGCAGAATGTAAATCCCTGAATAAATCAACTGGTCCTAATGTGCCATTTCATTCTGGCTCCAGGTTGGCCCAGACTCAAATGGGTTGTGACAGATTCAAAATACCTCTCCAAATCTCCCAAGGACTGGCAGCCCAACATCTCAGCAGCAGGAACTGAGCCAGCATATATTGAGGTGAGGAGTGAATGGGGAAGAGAGAGGAGCTTCCCTGAGCTGAATTTAAAGTTCTCATCACCAGAGGGAGAATAGTTGCACCTCACTCCCTTAAACTTTCTTGCCACTGGAACAAGTCCTTCTCTGTGGACATCAGTTGAGTTCTGAGTCCCTTCCTGGCCTTGGGCACCGCTTGGGGTGGGTTGGGGACCTGTTGTTGTGGCAGGAGGTGAGGACTGGAGGCAGCTCTGGGGTGGGACTGGGTGGGAACCACACGGTGCTGAGCCAGCAGCAGTTGGGGTGCTCTGCTCCTCCGGGGTTGTCCCTGGGCCAGGAGGCAACTCCTCAGGACTGCGGTGAGTTAAGGGGTAATTTAAGGGGTAATTTAAGGGGTCATTTGGCCACCCTTCAGTTGCAGATTGGCTTTTCGGTTAGTTGGGGGAGCAGGAGGAGGTGTGAGAATCAGCAATGATGAGGGAAACACCAGCACACGGATTTTATCTCCCTGGAGTTGCCTCTTTGCCCCCACAAGCCCCATCCCCTCGGGGGTCCCCCCTCTGGCTCCAGCCCTGGGGGGACTGGGCTTTGTCTCAGAACGGGGAACTTCATTGAAGGTGGATTTGGGGGTGGGACTCCCCCGATCCGGGGGGTCCTGAGCCCCTCCCTGACTCTCTGCTCTCTCCTGCAGTACAAGACCAGCAAGGAGGGCAGTGTGATGGGGGTCACAGTGTCCCGGGGGGCAATGCTGGCCCATTGCCAAGCCCTGTCCCAGGCCTGCAACTACTCTGAAGGTGGGTGAGGACCCAGGACATCCCGTGGGCAGAGGGGCAGCAGCACCACGGCGAGGGCTTGCCTCTGCTGTGTTCTGCAGCAGACTCTGAGTGACCAAAACCTACTGAAAAATAAGAACTGAAGGGCCCAGATTGATCCTCCCCAGAACTGAGGGCTGGGTAACCCTTCCCTGTGCAAAGTGGGGTCACTGCCACAGCCACAGGGGAGAGGAGTAAAAAGTGGGGTTTGCATCGTGTCTGGGAGGTTCCTGAGTCTGCTCTGCTGCACCAAAAGGGGAGCACATGAATTAAAACTGGAGTGTTTTCCCCCATGGAAATGTCTTCCCAAACTTTTGTTCCTGCCCTGGTGTGAATACCAAACCCTCCTGCTGGGGCTGTTCTGGTCCCATGAGGCTTTTTTGGGTAACCCAGAAATGGAGACGGGGACTGCTGGTGAGGTTCCAGAGAGTCCTGCTGTAGGATGAGGCTTTGGGCTGCTCTGCCTTGTCATTCAAGGCAACTCCTGGATCCATGAGTGAAACTCTTTATGGAGCTGGGGGCCAGAGTGCTTTAAGATGCAAAGTGTGTCCTTTGGAAGCTGTCACTGGAGTTTCCATTGCTGCTGGAGCTTGAGTGATGTTCTCTGCTCGTGCTTAATGAGGCTCCAGAGCCTTCCTGTCCTCCTGATGGACATTCCAGGCTGGAATGTGCTTTCCTGGCAGCTCCCTGGGCCCTGTTCCTGCTCAGCAGTGGATGTGCAGCTGTGGCTCTGCATGACAAGGAGCTGGGCTGGGTGGCACGTGTGGGGCAGCTGCCTCGGGTGCGGTGCCGGGGCCACCCATGCCAGGCTCCAGCTGCAGTGGTGGGCACAGCTGTGCTGGCACATCCATGCCAGGCTCCAGCTGCAGTGGTGGGCACAGCTGTGCTGGCACATCCATGCCAGGCTCCAGCTGCAGTGGTGGGCACAGCTGTGCTGGCACATCCATGCCAGGCTCCAGCTGCGGTGGTGGGCACAGCTGTGCTGGCACATCCATGCCAGGCTCCAGCTGCAGTGGTGGGCACAGCTGTGCTGGCACGTGGCCCCTCACAGCAGCCCCTTCTGTCCCCAGGTGAGACCATAGTGAATGTGCTGGACTTCAAGAAGGATGCAGGGCTGTGGCACGGCATTCTCACGGTGAGTTTGGGCTGTCCCACCCCCTCTGCAGGTCACCAGAGGTGGATGGTTGCAGTGGGGATTGGGGACAAGGTCCTCCCTGGGAGGGTGGGGAGGCACTGGAATGGTTTCCCCAGAGGAGCTGTGGCTGCTCCATCCCTGGAAGTGTCCAAGGTTGGGTTGGACGGGGTTTGGAGCAACCTGGGCTGGTGGAATGAGATGAGCTTTGAGGTCCCTTCCCACCCAAACCGTCCTGGGATTCCATGAGTCAATGAGATGTGGTCCAGGCAGCGCTGGAGGCTGTGGCTGAGGACCAATATCTGTTAAAGCAACCATTTCTCTGCCTCCCAGCCCTGCAGTTGTCTGAGGGAATCACGGAGCCATCCTCGCTGATCCTCTGGGAATTCCTGCTGGGGGTTGGTGGGCACTGAGGGTGACTCTTGTTTCTGCTTGACCAGGGCTTTGAGAGCCCTTTCCTGACCATCCTCCTCCTGCTTTTCAGAATGTCATGAACAAGCTGCACACCATCAGCGTGCCCTACTCAGTGATGAAGACCTGCCCTCTCTCCTGGGTGCAGAGGGTTCATGCCCACAAAGGTAACTCAGGGTGCCCCTCAGCCCCAGCTTGGAGCTCTCAGGATCCAGGACTCAGGGGCAGTAAAATCCCAGATGGATTGGATCCTGTTTGCTCTTCCGTGGCAAATGTCCAGGGCCAAGAGTTCCACTGATGTCCAAAACCACTTGATTTTCAGTTGGCAGTTGTAGATAAGGTTTTCTAGATGCTCAGGCAGGGCTGGAGTTGGTGTCTCCAGGACTCCACGGGAGATTTTAAGCTCCCAACACTGTGTAGATACTTGTAAATCTTCTTACACTGGTGATTTGCCATCAGTGTTCCAAGGCTGGTTCCACCAAGGAGCCACCTGCCCCAAGGCTGGAACAGGAATGTCACAGCAGGTTGGGAGGACAGGGGACTGTGCCATTTGTTTCTAAGTCTGCACAAAGTCCTAATTCCACGTGAGTGGTGGGGACCTCGGTGGGGACCTCCTGACTTGGAGCCGGTTTCTTGGACGAAACCAAGGGAATGGTTGGGCACAGCACGAGCTGTTGATCCCCAGCCCCCTCCCCCGAGGACATCCAGAGGGTGGGAACGATTTATGGCCTTTGGAGGAGGAGCTGTGATGGTGACAGACCCCGGCTCAGGTGGTGGGCAGAGCCCTGCAGGCCACAGCAGATGCTCTGAGGTGCTGGGGGTGCTGTTAAGCAGGCTCAGTTAATTAACTCCTCCTTTGGAGCGGGCTCCTGGAAGGCTTTGATTTGTCCTTAGCTGTGTTTTCTGTTGATTTGCAGCCAAAGTGGCTCTGGTGAAGTGTCGAGACTTGCACTGGGCCATGATGGCCCATCGAGACCAAAGAGACGTGAGCCTGAGCTCGCTGCGGATGCTGATCGTCACCGACGGGGCCAACCCCTGTGAGTGTGGGCAGCCCGGCTGCCAGGACAAGGCTTCCCACCCTTCCACCCTTTGGGGTGGGAGACGTCCTGCAGAGCAAGAGAAGGTTGGCTGGGGGAGCAGTGAGGGGGCAGTTTATAAAATCAGGGGATTGTTTAGGTTGGAAAAGACCTTCAAGGTCATCAAACCCAACTGCTGCCCTGGCACTGCCCGGTGAAGCCACATCTCCAAGTGCCACATCCACAGTTTGAAATCCCTCTGTGGTGAGGACTCCACCACTTCCCTGGGCAGCCTGTTCCAATGCCTGGCCACCCTTCCAGGGGGAGATTTTCCTTAATATCCGACCTAAACCTCCCCAGCACAACCTGAAGCCGCTTCCTCCCCTCATTTCCCACATCCTCCTCCTGACCCTTCCTGTGGACGGGCATCAAACCAAACTCTCTGAGGTCCTGGTGGAACGACTGCTTCTCCCCAGGGTCTGTGTCCTCCTGTGATGCCTTCCTGAGCCTGTTCCAGAGCCATGGGCTCAAACCAGAGGCCATCTGTCCCTGTGCCACCTCCCCCGAGGCGATGACCGTGGCCATCCGCAGGTACCAGCGCTGCTCTTTGCTGCGTGGAGCAGAGCCAGGCTGGGCTCTGCTCACACAGGGCTTGGCCAGGGTGGGTTTGAGCATGGAAGGAAGTCACTGGGACCTGCTGGGAGTGCTCAGGTGCTCCAGTGGCTGTTGGACACCCCTCCCCATGCTCGGGGGTGATCTGGGCTGGGAGAGCTCGGCAGGGCTTGTCCTGCTCTGGGTTCCCACAGCCAGGGGGGAGTTGAGGGTCACAGAGAGAGTGTGGTGGATCTGAGGTGGGATTTGGGGGTGTTCAGGGTCACAGAGTGTGATGAATCTCAGATGGGATTTCGGGGAGTTCAGGGTCACAGAGTGTGGTGAATCTGAGGTGGGATTTGGGGGGAGTTCAGGGTCACAGAGTGTGGTGAATCTGAGGTGGGATTTGGGGGTGTTCAGGGTCACAGAGTGTGGTGGATCTGAGGTGGGATTTGGGGGGAGTTCAGGGTCACAGAGTGTGGTGAATCTGAGGTGGGATTTGAGATCACTCTGGGCATCTTCACGCTCTGCCCATTGCACTCCTCCAGCCTGGGAGCTGGTGATTAACACTGGGAGAGATAATGAGCTGGGAGAGGAGCTGCAGTGCCCAGGAACACAATTCCTCAGGGTTTGGCAGCCTGGGAGGCAACGCCCACTGCCCACCTCCGTGTTAGGTCACCCTGCAGGGCACAGACACTGGACACACCTCTTTGTGCTGCTCTGGTGTCTCCACCTGAGTGTGTTTGTTGGTTTTGTGTCCTTGCAAGGCCTGGAGTCCCCGGGGCCCCTTTGCCTGGCAGAGCCATCCTGTCCATGAACGGGCTCAGCTTTGGGGTCATTCGGGTCAACACTGAAGATAAAAACTCTGCTCTCACCGTCCAGGATGTTGGCCACGTGATGCCAGGAGGTAAGAACGGGCAGGAGGCTCCCAGGAGACCTTTTGGGGACTGTTTTAGGGGAAGAACAGGTCAATGTTCTCTCCCACCCCCAGCCTTGGTGTGGGGGAGGTCGGGCAGGACCAGCCTCTGTCATTTCTGTCACCCCTGGATGGGTCAGTGTCAGAGGGCTCAGTCTGGGGGCTGTTCTACCCAAGCCTGCTCTGTCCTAGGCATGATGTGCATCGTGAAACCCGATGGGCCCCCCCAGCTCTGCAAGACAGACGAGATTGGGGAGATCTGTGTGAGCTCCAGAGCAGGAGGAATGATGTACTATGGGCTGGCAGGGGTGACAAAGAACACTTTCGAGGTATGGACAGCAGAATGCATCCTTCTTGTCCTGTTTTCTCTGTAAAACTGGCAGCCTTGTGTCATCAGCTGGGTGTGGAACTGAAGTGTTAATGTTGTTTTGAGAAGGTACCCTGGCAAACTCCTCACAGTTACGGACACTCAGCGTTCCCCTTGCACAAACCTCTCCCCCGCTGCGAGTACAGACGCTGTGCTCCCCTTTTCTTCATCCCTTCCCTCCCATGAGGAGCTTCCTCTGTCCCCGGGCAGCTCCCCATGTCTCCAGTGCCCTCCCTTGTGTTGCAGGTGATCCCTGTGAGCTCCTCAGGCTCTCCCGTGGGGGACGTGCCCTTCGTCCGCTCCGGTTTGCTGGGGTTTGTCGGCCCGGTACGTGGGGCGGCTCCGGGTTCTCCCTGCTCTGCCCTCCTCAGCATTCCAGGGAAGAGTCCCTGGGGCCAGAGGGGGACGAGGGGGAGAACTCAGGGGGTGCTGCCTGTGCTGCAGGGCAGCCTGGTGTTCGTGGTGGGGAAGATGGACGGGCTGCTGACGGTGAGCGGGCGCCGCCACAACGCCGACGACATCGTGGCCACCGGGCTGGCCGTGGAGTCCATCAAGACTGTGTACAGGGGAAGGTGAGCTGAGGACCCCCAGCCCGCCCCCAGGGTGCTGCCTGGCCCTGGTGCCAAAAAGCATGAAAGAAATGAACTGCCCAGAGGCAATTTGGTCTTTAAGCAGCAGAGGTGTTGGTTGCAACGTTGGGCAGCGAGGCTGTTCCACGGCACAAACTGCTTCAGAGTTTCAGCAAGAAACGAGGTGATTTATCCAGTTGACATTCAAGATTATATCATCTTGGCATACATATTCATGAAGTTGTGATATCTAATTATCATATTCATCGAGGTGGAGTTTGGGCAGGGCTTGGGGTGGAGCCTTCCAGGATCTTCTCTTGGCACACTTTTGGGGGTCTCTCCACCCTTCGGCCTCCTCAGGGGTCGTTTCCTCCTCTTCCTCACTGTGACCTCTCCACCTTTCTTTGTGAGGTGTCCTGGCTGGTCAAACTTGCCAAACCCCTTGGCTCAAGGCCTTCCCACCTTATTCAGATGTCCATGTTCCCCTGATTTATGCCCACTGGGTTTATCCTGTAGCACTCCTAACAGTCTTCTGAGGTTTTGGTGCAGTAAATACAGCAGGCCAAGTTATTCATCAGGGGTCAGGCAGAACAAGCATCTGGCAGTTTCCCAACAGAGCAAGGGACCTTTAGTAACTCAGTGAACTCTTTTAGGCCTTGCTCTTGCTTCACCCTTCAGGGAGTGCTTGGGCTTCTCCTTGGGCAGCTCACTTGAAGTCAGTGGACTCAGTTCAGGTGCTGACTGGCCTAACACAGGGCTTTTTCCTGGTGTCCAGCCTTTTCCCTCTCTCCAACCTGGATTTCCATCGAGTCTTTGTGCTTTAGGGGGAGGAACCAAAGGCAGCCACGTGGAGAGCTGAGTTCCGTGTCCCTGCAGTGGCATGAGCAGCTGGTGCTCTGCACCAGGGAGGGGTTTCTTCAGTGGCCAGACATCCTGGGGGTTTCCTTGGCAGCCGTGGGGTGATGTTCTCGGTGCTCAGGCAGGACTGGAGGTTGGATCTCTGAGACTTGGAGGGAGATTTCCAACCATCGTGGAGGTGCCTTTAAAGCCCCCTGCCCTGGTGGTTTGCCACAGGTTGGCACAGCACTGTGGCAGCAGGTCAGGAGGACAGGGGACTGTGCCATGTGGGAATGTCCTCAGGAGATGGAATTACCCCCTGAGATGCTTCCCAGCCTTTCCTTTGCCATTCCAATGGCCCGGTACTTCTCCTCTGCCTTTGCCCTGTGGTTATTTGCCTTGGTGGCTGTTGCCAGGGGGTGCAGCTGGGCTCTGTGCCCATGGGCTCTGTGCTCATGGGATCTCTGCTCATGGGATCTGCCAGGGGGTGCCCCTGGGATCTGTGTCCATGGGATCTGTGTCCATGGAATTTGTGTCTGTGGGATCTGTGCCCATGGGCTCAGCCGGGGGGTGCAACTGGGCTCTGTGCCCATGGGATCTGCCAGGGGGTGCCCATGGTCTCTGTGCCCCCATGGTCTCTGTGCCCCCAGACCCTGTGCCCACGGGCTGTTCCTCCCATGGGCTCTGTGCCCCCAGACTCTGCCCCCAGTCTCTGTGCCCCCAGACCCTGTGCCCCCATGATCTCTGTGCCCCCAGACCCTGTGCCCCCATGGTCTCTGTGCCCCCAGTCTCTGTGCCCCCATGGGCTCTATACCCCCAGACCCTGTGCCCATGGGCTGTGCCCCCACGGGCTCTGTGCCCCCAGACTCTGTGCCCCCAGCCTGTGCCCCCAGCCCCTGTGCCCACGGGCTGTGCCCCCACGGGCTCTGTGCCCCCAGACTCTGTGCCCCCAGCCTGTGCCCCCAGCCCCTGTGCCCACNTCTGTGGGATCTGTGCCCATGGGCTCAGCCGGGGGGTGCAACTGGGCTCTGTGCCCATGGGATCTGCCAGGGGGTGCCCATGGTCTCTGTGCCCCCATGGTCTCTGTGCCCCCAGACCCTGTGCCCACGGGCTGTTCCTCCCATGGGCTCTGTGCCCCCAGACTCTGCCCCCAGTCTCTGTGCCCCCAGACCCTGTGCCCCCATGATCTCTGTGCCCCCAGACCCTGTGCCCCCATGGTCTCTGTGCCCCCAGTCTCTGTGCCCCCATGGGCTCTATACCCCCAGACCCTGTGCCCATGGGCTGTGCCCCCACGGGCTCTGTGCCCCCAGACT